>PVIA01007505.1:0-82468 GCA_004024845.1 Tonatia bakeri
AACAGTGCACTAGTGTCCCCTTTTCTCCACACCCTCTCCAACACTTGTTATTTGTTGTTTTGCTTATGTTGGCCATTCTGACTGGTGTGAAGTGGTACCTCATTGTGGTTTTAATCTGCATCTCTCTGATAGCTAGTGATATTGAACATCGTTTCATGTGATTTTGGATCTTCTGTATGTCCTCCTTGGAGAAGTGTTTGATTTTGCATGTACTAAGAATGCATATTTTTACATTTTTTAAATCAAAAGAATAATATTTCATGACATATGGAATTTCTATGAAATTCAGGTTTCATCACCCATAAATAAAGTTTTATTGGAACAGTCTTGCTCATCATGTATGTGTTATCTGTGACCACTTTCACACAATAGCAGAGGCAGTCAGACCAGAGACCATATGGGCACAAAGATGACATTATTTTCTATACATCTTTTTACAAAAAATGGTTGATGAATCCTGATGTAAGGAACAGAGAATTTCTTTTAATGTCTATTCTATTTCAAATTTGGGGGTTTATTTGACATTGGTGAGAGAATCAAAATGGTGATAAAATTGGCAACAGATAAAAATTAAAATTCAGTGGTTTGGATCTGGAGTCACAACTAAATACTAGCTAAGAACAGAAAAAGCAAAACCAAACCAAAATAAAAGTACAAACTTTTAATTTTATTACATTACAAATAATAATAGCTGGACTTAAATTTTTTAAATCTTTTTTATTGAATTTATTGGGATGACACTGGTCTACAAAATTATACAGATTTTGGGTGCAAATTCTAGAACAGGGCATCTGCCCAGTATATTGTGTGTTTATCACCCCCAGACAAATCTCCATCTATCACTAGTTATCCATCTATACTGCCCTCCACCCGCACCAAGTCCCCTCCATTGTCAATCACACTACACAAGTGTATGTTTGTGTTGTCTGTGTCCATCAGTTATTTTTTCTTTTTTGTTCAATCTTTCACCCACTCCACCCAACAGCCCCCCACCAACATGTCAGCCTGCTTTATGTATACCTTGTATGAGTCTGTCTCTATTGTGTTCATTGATTCATTTTGTTCATTAGATTCCACATATGAGTGAAGTCATATGACATTTGTCTTTCTTTGGCTTATTTCACTTAGCATAATGTTCTCCAGGTCCATCCATGCTGTCACAAAGGGTAAGATTTCCTTCTTTTTTGTAGCTGAATAGTATTTCCTTGTGTAAATGTACAACTTTTTTTATCCACTCATCAACTTATGAGTACTTAGGCTGGTTTAAGATCTTGGGTATGATAAATACCACTGTAATAAACACAGGAATGCATATATTCTTTCAAATTAGGGTTTAGGGTTTCTTTGGATATATTCTCAAAACTGGAATCACTAGATCATAAGGCAGTTCCATCTTTAATTTTTTAGGTAAATCCACACTCCTTTCCACAGTGGCTTCACCAATTTGCATTCCACTAACAGTACCCACGGGTTCCATTTTTTCCACATCCTCACCAACACTCGTTTGTTGATTTATTGTTGATAACCATTGTGACAGGTGTGACGTGATATCTCATTATCATTTTAACTTGAATTTCTCTGATGATTCATGACGCTGAGCATATTTTTATGTCTATTGATCATTTACATATCTGCTGGAGAACTGTGTATTCGGGTTGTTCATATAAGAAAAAATATTTATATCAGAGAAAATATATCAGAAAACATACTGCTACAATAAATGTCTGAGGTTTTAATGTTTATGATTTCTTCTATGACTTATTGTTATGACATGTAAATGTTTAAGCCATTTTGAGCTTGTTTTTGTGTGTGGCCTAAGAAGGTGGTCTAGTTTCATTTTTTTGTACATAACTGTCCAATATTGTCAATACCATTTCTGGAATAGACATCTTTACTCCATTGTATGTTTTTGTCTCCTTTATCAAATATTAACTATATAGGCATGAGTTTATTTGGGGGCTCTCTATTCTATTCCATTGATCTATATGTCTGTGTTTATGCCAGTATCATGCCATTTTTAATACTATGGTCTAGTAGTATATTTTGATATTAGGTAGCAAGATTCCTCCAATTGTGTTCTTTCTCAAGACCGCTGTAGCTATTCGGGGTCTTCTGTGGGTCATATAAATTTTTGGAATATTTTTTCTAGTTCTGTGAACTATACCATTGGTATCTTGATAGGAAGTGTATTGAATCTATGGATTGGTTTGGGTAGTATGGACATTTTAATGATATTAATTCTATCTATCAACACAGTATGCACTTCCACTTATTTGTATATTCTTCAATTTTTTCAGTGTCTTACGATTTTCTGAGTACAAGTCTTCCTTAATTAAATTTATTCCTAAGTATTTTATTTTCTTTGAAGCAATTATGAATGAGATTGTTTTCTTAGATTCTTTTTTCTGATAGTTCATTGTTGGTGTATAAAAATGCAACTGATTTCTGGATATTTATTTTGTATACTGCTACATTACAGAATTAATTTATAAGTCCTAGTACTTTTTCAGTGGAATTTTTAGGGTTCTCTCTATATAGTGTTATGTCATTTTCAAATAATGACAGTTTTACTTCTTCCTTTCCAATTTGGATGCCTTTAATTCTTCCTGTCTTATTGTGGCTAGGACTTCCAGTACTATGTTGAATAAGGAGATGAAATCAGACTTCCCTGTCTTATTCCCAATATTAAGGGAAATGCTTGTAGTTTTTGATAATTGAGTATGATGTTGGCTGTGAGTTTGTCATATATGGCCTTTATTACATTGATTTATGTTCCCTCTATCCCACTTTGATGAGAGTTTTTATCATAAGTGGGTGCTAGTTTTTACCAATTTTATTGTCTGCATCTATAGATATAATCATGTGGTTTTTATGCTTCATTTTTTATGTGGTGTAGCATGTTTATTGATTTGTGAATATTGTGCCAACCTTGCATCCCCAGAATGAATCCCACTTGATTATGGTATATGATCTTATTAATGTATTGCTGGATGTGGTTTGATGATGTTTTGTTGAGGACATAACATCTATGTTCATCAGGGATATTGGCCTGTAGTTTCCTTTCTCTGCAGTAGCTTTATCTGGTTTCAGAATTAGAATAATGATGACCATGTAAAAGGAGTTTGGAGCCTTCCTTTCTCTTGAAATTTTTAGAATACTTTGAGAAATATAGGTGTTATTTCTTCTTTGAATGTTTGGTAAAATTCACCTGTCAAGCCATCTAGTTCAGGACTTTTGTTTGTTGGAAGGTTTTTTTTGTTTTTTTTTTTAATTGACTGAATTTCACTAGTTATAATGTGTCTAAACAGATCCTCCGACTCCTCATGATTCAATTTTGGAAGATTCTATGTTTCTAGAAATTTATCTATTTCTTTCAGATAATCGAAGGTGTTGGCATATAGTTATTTATAATATTGTCTTATAATTCCTGATATTTTTCTGGATCAGTTATTACAATACTTCAATTCTTTCATTTCTGGTTTTATTTATTTGGGTCCTCTCTACTTTTTCCTTGATGAGTCTGGAAAAAGTTAGGTCAACCTTTCTTATCTTTGAGAAGAATGATCTTTTGGTTTTATCGATCTTTTGTATTTTTTTAGGATCTATTTTGTTTATTTCTGCTCTGATCTTTATTATTTCATTTCTTTCCTCACTTTAGGCTTTGTTAGTTTTTTTTAGTTACTTTAAGTATAAAATTAGATTGTTTATTTGAGATTTTTGTTTGTTTGTTTTTTGAGGTAGGACTGTAATGCTATGGACTGCTATTGCTGTGGTCCCTAGATTTGTGTTGCTGTGTCCTCATTCTCATGACTTCAAGATATCTTTTGATTTCTTTCTTTATCTCATTTTTAACTAATACATTGCTTAGATACCAGCTGTTAGATACCTGTTATTTAGCCTCTATGTCCTTGTGTGTTTTTCAGGGTTTTTTTTTTTTTCTTGTTATTGATTTCTAGTTCATACAATTTTGGTCAGAAAAGATGCTCAATATGAGTTCAAACTTTTAAAATTTATTGAGACTTGATAGACATGTGGTCTATCCTAGAAAACGTTCCATGTGTACTTGAAAAGAAAGTATATTCTGCTGCTTTGGGGTGAAATGCAGTGAAAATATTAATTACACACATCTGATGTAGTGTTTAATTTAAGGTTGCAATTTCCTTTTTGATTTTTTTTTTTTTTTTTGGTCTGCAAGATCTATCCATTGATGTCAATGGGGTGTTAAAATTCCCTACTATGACTAAGTACTGTATTTCTCTTTTTATGTCCATCAAGATTTGTTTTATAGCTGCTAGGTTGGGTGAATAAATGTTTACAAAGATTATATTGTCTTGTTGGATTGCTCCCTTTATTATTATATAGTGACCTTTTTGGTCTCTAACTATAATTTTGTTTCAAAATATATTTTGTCAGATATAAGTACTGTATTGTTCCTTCAGCTTATTTTTCATTTCTATTTACATGAAATATCTTTTTCCATCCCCTTTTTTTTTAGTCTGTATTCTTTAGTCTTTATTTTATCTTTTGTTCTGTAGTTGATCTTTGTGGACAGCATATATATAGGTTTTATTTCTTATTCATTCTGCTACCATGCATCTTTTGCCTGGAGCACTTAAGCCATTTACACTTAAAGTGATTATTGACAGGTACATATTTACTGTGATTTATCTTTTTAACTATGTTTTCTTTCCTCTTTCTTCTTCATGTATCCCTTTGAAAGTTTCTTGTAATACTTATTTTGTGGTAACAAACTTCTTTAACTTCTTCCTCTCAAAGCTCTTTATTTTGCCTTCAGTTTTAAAGAATAGCCTTGCTGGTAAAGTAATCATTGTAGGTTGTTGCCTTTCATCACTTTAAATATTTCACGTCAATTTCTTCTGGCCCGAAATACTTTTTGTTGGCAAATTAGCTAATAGTCTTATGGGAGCTCCCTTATAGGTAACTGATTGTCTTTCTCTTGTGGTTTTTAAGATTCTCTTTTTGTCTTTAACCTTTGTCATTTTAATTATGATGTATGTGTCTCCGAGTGGGCTTTTATGGGTCCATCCTGTTTGGGATTCTCTGCACTTCCTAGACTTGTGTGTCCTTTCCTTCCACCAAGTTGGGATAATTTTCCATCATTATTTCTTCAAATAGATTCTTGATCCCTTGCTCTCTCTCTTCTTCTTATACCCTTATGATGCACATGTTATTACACTTCATGTTATCCTAAAAGTCCCTTAAACTGTCCTCATTTTTTAAAATTCTTTTTTTTTCTGTTGCTCTGATTGGGCTTTTTTTCTACCTTGTCTTGCCAATTGTAAATTCGATCCTTTGCTCCATCCAACCTACTGTTTATTCCTTCCAGTGTATTATTTATTTCAGATATTACATTTTCATTTTTGGCTAGTATTTTTTATGGTTTCTGTGTCATTTTTCATGCTGTTGAACATTCTTATAACCATTATTTTGAACTCTATATGTGATAAGTTGCTTGCCTCCATTTCATTTAGCTCTTTTTCTGGAGATTTCTCTCGTGCTTTGTTTATTCTTTGTTTACTCTTTTTAGATGCCTCTTTGGATTTATTTCTTTGTACTAGATATGGCTGCTATGACTTCCAGTCTTGGTACAGTAGATTTATGTATTGTAGTAGATTTATGTATTGTAGGTTCAGTGGTGCATTCTCCTTGATCAGCTGAGCTAGGTACTCCAAAAATGTCCCTTGTGTGGGTTATGTGGACCCTTCTGTTATAATTGCATCTTTATAGCTATTGACACATATATGCATGGGATCAACCCTCAGGCTGGCTGACTGAGAGGATTAACATGGACCATGACATGTGAGCTGATGTGCAGGTGGTAACCACATGAAGTAAATTTGCCTTGGCAGGATTTGGTGCCCACTGAGATCTCCATGTGGATATGCTATTTGTGGAGCTTATTGGATCCTGCTTTGATGTTATTTGAAGCTGGCCACCAGGTGTGTTGGTTCTGCATTTCTTGGGAGTTCCTTTGGTGTAGACCTGTGTCAGACACTGCCTCTGACTGGCCCTAGGCAACCTGTTTTGGAACAGTGATGATGTGGTCTCTTCTGTAAATCCTTGCTTATAAGACTTCTTTTCAACTAGTCTTTAGTTGTTTTTTCAGGATGATTATTCTACAATTTAGTTGTAATTACAGTTTGGTCCTGGGAGAAACTGAGTACATCATCCATCTACTCTCCTGCTATGTTGGATATCTGAGATTTTAATGTTAACCTAGAATACTTTTGAACCTTTAAGCAGTACTAACTCTCAGCCTGAGATATTTTAAGTTGTGAATGTCAGAGTATTTAATTACATTACCACAATGTGTTGTTCTAATAGATAATGTATATAATTACAAACCTTTAAGATTATTATATTTTAATATATTTTATATACTTGCATGTACTTATGCATTATTAAGCAACATTAACAAAAATGAAACTGTTCTTGGCAATGTTAAATATACTTAAGAAAAATGCTTAATATTAAGCTATTGTTGTATTTCTCTCTTAAATAGGAAAAAGTAATCACTGATCAATTTAATTAATGCAGACTGAAAAGCCTTTGGAAAATAACTGTGACAACATTAAAATGAGAGCAATATAAACCTACACTCAAATACTTTCATAAAATAGTTTCAATGCACTGAATAAGGTGATAAATGATCACAAATATTCTAATGAGTTAGTTAATGAAAAAAATGTAAAGAAAAGTAGAAACAATAAAAAATCAAAACAAAACAGAACCAAATAATAGTATGAATATGAGAAAACAAAGAAAATTTCAAAAGAAAACATAAGAAGGTTTACATTTCTACTGAAAGAAATCTTTATAGTGACATTGTGAAAATCAGTATTTTATCAATAGCCAAACAACACCAAGATGAAAGATAAAAAAAGAAGGCATTAGTCTGATGGTTGTTATATCATTGCATCAAGTGCAGAAAAGAGTGATAGTAAGCAATTTGCCAAGGTCATTAAAAGCATGCTTTTTGAAGATAAATACTTTGCTCTTATAATATTCCTGATATTTACTAGCTGCCCTATCTTGGGAAAATTAATTAATATCCCTTTTCCTCAATTTGTTGGTATTCTATAAATGGAAAAGAATTTGTAAAATTCTATAAAATGAAATATGGATGATCAGATAAAGAAGATGTGGTAATATATACAATGCAATACTGCTGAGCTATAAAAAAGATGACACATTGCCGCTTGAGACAAAATGAATGGATCTTGAGACTATAATGCTAAGTGGAATAAGTCAGATGAAAAAGGACAAGAACCATATGGTTTTAAACATATGTGGGATATAACACAGCAAGTTACAAATGAACAAGCAAAATGAGCAAATAATTAGTGGTTACCAGAGGAAAAGAGAGGTGGGAAGAGGACAAAAATGGTAAAGATGGTCATATATATGGTGATGGAAGGAGATGACCTTGGGTGGTGAGCACAAATGCAGTATACAGATGTTACAAAGTTGCATACGTAAAACCTATGTAATGTTATTAACCAATGGTAGCCCAATAGCTTTAATTAAAGTAAAAAAATATATATATATTACTCAAACTGCTGTTGTAAAGATTATGTAAGAAAAACATATCAATAAGTGCTCAGCATATTGCTTGGTACAGAATGTTTATTAACTGGTAGCTATTTTATAAAACTTGGCAAAAACCCCTCATAATTTAATAAATTTTTAATTTATTTTAGAATACTGGGCAAAATACTCATTTATTGCATTTTTTCAATTTTTTATTGAATTTGTTATGATATCAGTTAAAAAAATCATACAGGTTTTAAGTGTACAGTTTTAAAATACATCATCTGTAGTGTGTTTACTACCCAAAGTCGCCTCCTTCTGTTATCATTTATCCCCTTTTTTAAAACATCCACTCTTTATACATGTGGCAGCCAGTTTAAGTAAAAATACATCTAGAGATAGGAGAACTCAATCCAAAGAAAAGAAGTTCTCATTGTATTTGGTTTTAAGCTAGCATGGATTTTATATTACAGTGTATCATGACTAAGTAACATTATGTTTCTACCACATGTCCCATGTTACTCTAAGGAAATGTACTATATATTTTAAAATAACTTACTAAATTATCTGATGGATTTATAATCTGCTACAGATATTGACAATATGTTTTGAGGATGTTGGAGTTAAACAAAACTCATTTTAAAATATTTACTGAGCTTGTACATATTCAAGGCATCATTATATATGCTGGAAAAATGATGATGAAAATACAAGGCAGTGTTCCCTAACTCTTTTATCCAAGTAATCTCCTTGCTCATTAAATATTCTGAGGGATTATTTTTGTCTAAAGTTTGTACTGAGAATGAGGTTTGTCTTTTTGATTGATTAAATATAATTTTGATGGAGAAGTTAGATGAGTCAAGAGTAGCTCCTTCAACTTATATAATAGTAAAGAAATTTCATAATTATTAAGACATTTAGTCAAGTCACTGAATGACATGAAATATATTTTGGAAGAATTCTTAAATGACAGTGCCAAGCAGAAAAAAATGAATAATCATAAAGAAAATAAAATGGCTATGCATGATAATGTTTATAAATGTGATACATTTTCCATTTAACTAAGGTAAAGGAGAAATATGTTTCTTTTTCAACACTAAAGTTGAAAAGATTTCTTGAACACATGAATTCTGGTAACAAATATGATAAATAAAAGTAATAATGACTTTATATTTGAGTATAAAATTAAACTGCTTCTTTTTTAATGATTCTAAATCTAACAAGTGAAAAAATAAAAAAATAAAATTTTACTAATCTTTCTGAGAATCATAAAAATGAAAAATATATCACAATAAATTTAGAGAATGAAAAAGTGGTTTGGGTTATATCTGCTCCAATTGGAAGATTTTAAAAAGTTGATTATTTTAAATAATCTTTTAAAGTATCAACATGTTTTTTTTTTAATTGCTTCATTTCCAGATTTTCAAGTACAGGAAAACACACAAGAAAAACTTCTTGGAGTTTTCTATGTAGATTTATTTCAATATTTTACTCAATTAAGATCAAAATTATCATGAAGGTAGTCAAATTTAGTGGAGAAATTTTTTTTTAAGTTTCCAAGGATTTTGAGATCTAATTTTACTTAATGGTTTCTAGTGTCTGATACTGTTATAAAAAAGCAAAGTTTTTTCATGTATGTTGATAATTTTGTTGCCTCCAAACACTGTTTCACCATATGATTTAGCTGAATACAGCATTTGCTCCCGTTTATATTCACTGTCCCCCTACATTTTCACTTTATTATCTGCTCTATAAAAAAGTACTTATTTGTGCCATAAGAATTTAAGTTGATGGAGTCATTAAATATTTTACTTATTATTTTTCAGTTTAATTTAAAATATGTGCACATCTTAATTTAAACATAACAAACTTGTTTTATATTATGGACATTTTAGATCTATGTACACATCTGAGTCAGCCTGAACATTCAAGGCAAAGGTTTGATGTTCCTTGTAAATAATTCCTTTTAAACATTTTGTCAGAACTTTAGATGATCAAAAAGAAGAGTTGTTGAGCGTCTAAGCTGGGCTTTTTTTTTTTTTTTTTGGTACATTTGATTATAGAATAGGTAAGTAAGTAATACAAATTTTTATACAGTAAAGTGTCATAAATGCCAAGAAGGAAAAGTAAAAAATGATATTCCTTATCTAACTTTCCTTTCCTGAACTGAAGCAGGATGTTTTCTGAGGGGCTATTATAAGAATGGTTTAAAATAAATACTTCTACAATTCAAATATTGGTACAACAGTGTTGTAATTAACATAGATAGCTAAAATTAATTTTCACTGCAATCCAGTGAGTACACATATCATTGCCTTCTAGCCTTTCGTTTTATGGTCAGTTTATTCAGGCACCTTTATTACTTGTTACACTTGCATATTTACTTAATGAACTTCTCTAAGTTCGTATTCACATGCAATGTGTGTGTTTGTCAGACTGTGTGTTTCAGAATATGGCAGACAAGAATAGGAATAGTACAAGTGAGGCTGAAGCTGAAGCTCATGTCTTTATATTAAGTTCATTATACTTGAGATTATACTAAAATAAATGAGTTTTGTTTCCTCTCCTTCCATTTCACTCAGTCGTCAATCAGCTGTCTCATAACTTTCCTTTAAGCTCAGCCTGTGGTTGTTAAGCCATGAAAGGAAGGAAAGTTTAAAAGGAAGAAAAAGTACTAGCAAGAGAATCAGATAAAAGAGATTTCAGTCTTTAAATGCTCAGATTTGAAATTTTAGTATTCAATAATTATTATTAAACATCAATTTTAACCACAGTTATAAACTTAGTGTAAATTTCTTTTTAAAAGGTATGATCCATTTCAAAGAGGATATTTGAAAGAGAAAAAACAGATACATGTAAAAGAAATGAATAAAATGATAATGACATAATAACCAAAAAGGGACAAATTTTGCTGAATTTCCTCTGGGTTATTTTTCACTAGGCAAATAAATTTTATTCTAATATATAAACATTCTTTGAAGTCTTCTTTATATCTGCCTTCTCCAATTTCTTGCTTTCCCTCCCACACCTACTATCCCCTCTTTCCTACAGCATTTGCTCTATAATACCACTAGATGGGTAAAAAAATGACAAACTTAGAGGAAGAGAGAGGGCCAATATAGGGTAACTATACAATTTGTCATAAAAGCATGGTACCTCTGTGAATGCAAGAATGGAAGGGATGTAGACAATAGTTATAAAATGTAACTCGGGTAGAGAAGGAGCAGCTGGGACATAATGTCACTCATCTGTATAACTTGGTGTAAGAACTGAATCAGTCAATAAGCCTAGGAGGGCTGAGGTAAAGAGGGAAGCTTGTTCAGGCTGGGGTAGTTCAGTGGATTGAGCTCGGGCCTGTGATGATAAGGGTTGTGGGTATGATTCCTAGTCAGGGAACATGCCTGAGTTGCAGGACAGGTCCCCTGTAGGAGGTGCTTGAGAGTCAACTACACATTGATGTTTCTTTCTCCTTTTCCTTCCCTTTCCCCTCTAAAAATAAATATAAAATCTTCAGCAAAAGGGGGTGGGGGAAGCTTGCCAGTCCTGGGGAAGCATGGGGTTGCACAATAACAACTCTCAGTGAATAATAGCTTTCGTATTAGTAAAAAGTGTTTTAATCACTTTAGAGCTAGGGATTTGGTGTAAAAACATGTAGATCTCCTGAAGATATTTGCAAAGTATGCTGCTTTAAAAAAATGTATATTTTTCTAACCAATGCAATGAGATACTTTATAAAGTGGTTATGCATTAAACATATTAACATATATACTATATGCACTTCTCAACAACTGCAGCCTCCTAATACTTTATGCATCACTTGTCAAAGAAGACTCATAGAAAAGAGTTTTTCAGAGTAAATACTACCATAACTCTCTTAAAAATAATTTTTGTCCATTTAAAAATAATATTTTATCCTTTTGACAAAATAATGTGTACTAAATGTTAATCTGAATTATGTAACAACATAATTTGCAATAACAAAATGCAAATCAATCCTAATTGTTTTCAGTAGAACCACTGATTTCAAAATCAAGTAAAACCATTTTAAGAAAAAAATATAGTAATGTTTAAAGTTACAGTTAGGGTTAAAAAAAGAATAATTTTAAATAACTTTGAAAAATACTCCGCCAAAAAACTGCTCAACCTAATAAATGAATTTGGCAAAACAGTGGGATACAAGATCAATATCCAGAAATCAAAGGCATTTTTGTATGCCAACAATGAAACAGCAGAAGCAGAAATCAAGAAAAAAATCCCATTCAATATAGCAAAAAGAAAAATAAAATACCTAGAAATAAATCTAAACAAGGAGGTAAAAGACCTTTATGCAGAAAACTACACAACACTGAAGAAAGAAATCAAGGAAGACACAAACAAATGGGAACATATACCGTGTTTGTGGGTCAAAATAATTAACATTGTCAAAATGTCCATACTACTGAAAGCAATTTACAGATTCGATGCAATCCCTATTAAAGAACAAATGGCATATTTCACAGACATAGAACAAACACTTCAAAAATGTATATGGAACCAGAAATGACCCCGAATAGCTGCTGCAATTTTGAGAAAGAAAAGCAAAGTAGGAGGGATCACAATACCTGACATTAAACTGTATTACAAGGCCACTGTAATCAAAACAGCCTGGTACTGGCATAAAAGCAGGCACATGGACCAATGGAACAGAACAGAGAGTCCAGAAATAAGCTCAAGTCTCTATGGTCAATTAATATTTGACAAAGGGGGCAGCAACATAAAATGGAGTAAAAACAGCCTTTTCAACAAATGGTGTTGGGAGAACTGGACAGCTATGTGCAAAAAAAAAAAATGAAACTTGAGCACCAACTCACACCATACACAAAAATAAATTCAAGGTGGATAAAATAGTTAAATTCAAGGGGGATAAAATAGTTATATATAAGCAATGTCACTATTAAAGTCCTAGAGGAGAACATAGGCAGGAAAATCTCAGATATTTCACGCAGCTACATTTTTACTGATATGTCCCCCAGAGCAAGGGACATAAATGAAAGAATAAACAAATGGAATCTCATCAAAATAAAAAGCTTCTGCACAGCTAAAGAAAACAGTATTAAAATAAAAAGAGAATCAACTGTATGGGAAAACCTATTTGCCAATGATAACCTCAAACAAGGGTTTAATCTCCAAAATATATAAAGAACTCACATGACTCCACTCTAAGACAAGCAACCCAATTAAAAAATGGGCAAAGGACTTGCACAGACACTTCTCCAAGGAGGACACACAGAGGATCCAGAGACACATGAAAAGATGCTCAATATCGCTAGCTATCAGAGAGATGCAAATTAGAACCACAATGAGATACTACTTGAGACCAGTCAGAATGGCCATCGTAAACAAAGTAACAAATAACAAGTGTTGGAGAGGTTGTGGAAAAAAAGGGACCCTATTGCACTCTTGGTGGGATTGCAGACTGGTACAACCACTATGGAAAACAGTATGGGATTTCCTCAGAAAACTGAAAATAGATCTGCCCTTTGACCCAGCAATTCCACTGCTAGGATTATATCCTAAGAACCCTGAAACACCAATCTAAAAGAACCTGTGCACCCCAGTGTTCATAGCAGCACAATTTACAATAGCCAAGTGTTGGAAGCACCCTAAGTGCCCATCAGTAAATGAATAAATCAAAAAACTATGGTACATTTACACAATGGAATTCTATGCAGCAGAAAGAAAGAAGGAGCTCCTAGCCTTTGTGGCAGCATGGAGGAAACTGTAAAGCATTATGCTAAGCAAAATAAGCCAGGTGATGAAAGACAAATACAATATGATCTCACCTTTAACAGGAACCTAAGCAACAAAACAAAGAAACAAGCAGAATATAACCAAAGACACTGAAATGGAGAACAGTCTGACAGTGTTCAGAGGGGAGAGGAGAGGGAATTTCAGGGGATTTCAGGGGAGAAGGGGAAGGGTTTACAGGAACAATTATAAAGGACACATGGACAAAAACTAGGGGCAGGTGGAAATGGGAGGGAGGAAAGGAGGGTTGGGTGAGTGGGCTGGGATGGGAGTAAAATACAGAAAATTGTACTGCAACAATTAAAATAAATATTAAAAATAAAATACAAATGGAAAAGACAATTGATTGGCCTTTTCTTCACCCCAGGGTACTTTAAGTTGGCCCTTGGCCAATCCTCCTTGAACCCATTATTGGTTCATGGAGTTTATTATCAACTCCAAGCTGAAGAACAAAATGAAGCACCTATATTGACAGCTGCTATTGTTTATATATAGCTTATTTTTTATTGTTTATATATTATTTATATATCCAATCAGTAAACTAGGATTTATTGAATGCAGCTGAGCCAAAGAATGGCCCCTGATCATATACTGCTGAGGAGGTGATTAAAGGAGATGGTAGCACCCAAAACTGAAGGCACAGACTAGGTAGAAATGTGGTGGAACTCCACATCTGCGGAGTTCCCGGAGCTAAACTTTCATGGTTGGCCTATTTCTTGTCATGCACATCCCAAGTGACCAGTGATTGGTATCTGGCTGTGTTTGGTTCTTCACAGTATGGTGTTTTCTCTCCTGTATCCATCTTGAAGGTAAGTAAACTTTTACTCTTGTAAATATCACCACTACAAAGTGGAAGTTACCAGAGCTCAGAACTATCCTGGGCTGAGAATTCCTCTCCAGCTGGCACCTGCCTCTTTTACATAAAGGTAAACACTACCTCAGTTTTATGAAAATTGATTTATTTTGTCTGATTTTGTTCAATATGTAAATGAATTTTAAGTAGGTACATTCTGTCTGGTTCATTTTGCTCAATATTTTGTCCATGAGATATATTTTTGTTATGGTAGGTAGGAGTATTTTATAAAATTTTACTGTGCAGTATGCATTCTGTTGTAGAAATGGTGGTACTTTTTCATTCTGTTATTTGGGGCTGTTATAAATAATTCCACTTTGAACATTCTCAGCTGCTACAAATTTCTTGGTGAAACACATTAAATCTGTTGTTGAACCTGAGGAAGAATATGGATTGTCTCCTGATTTTTTCTTTAGTAATCAAATATTTATATTAATGATATATAATACATAGTTTGCTTTGCTGCTGGGTTTTTTTTTTTTTTGCAAGTAGTTAAATAATTACATTACATACAGATTAAACTATGGTCAGTTTCCCATAACTAAGTTTAGTAACAATTTGGGTCCATCTAACTACATTAATACCAATAATTCTATATACTACAATTTATCCTGTTTTATTTAGTGCCCCAATCAAATCTGGCAACCAGAAGCTCTTGAGTTAAGTGATAAAGATATAATCACAAGTTCTTGCCCTAAAGATATGATCTGTTAGCCATATTTTCTCCTTAGTAGTTAATTTATTAGAATGTCCTTGCCTCTCTTTTAGTAGTTTGAAGTATGGTTCATTGTTCAATGCACTGTGTCAGAGTGAGAGATTTCTCTGCTACCAGGTTCCCTCCACAGACTAAGCTAATTAAATACAAAGCAAGAGAGATTTCTACCCTAATAAATCTGCCTCTGGGTTGAGATACTATGTCACTTTGGTAGTTCTTTCAATAAAGTCAGAGGGATTAAACCTAGGGCTTTTTCTAATCATTGTCCATGACATTAGTAATAGTCTTCCAATCCCATCCTATGGCAATGAATGCTTTGACAGGAAAATTTCCCCATACTGCTCTCAGCAATTTAAGTTGAGATGGTCAGTACTTAGAACAGACAGATTCTATTATAAAACTTCATACACATTTTTCTTAGTGGCGGATATTTAAAAAACTGATTTACATCTTCATAAATACTAATTGATCAAACATAGCTATCCTTTGAACATAAAACAGCTTCCTGTTTTTTGTCTTCTGATTTTGACAGTAGCCGTAAGCCTTTATGACTGCTAAAATGGATGTTTACTTTATTGTGAATGTCCTGCTTTCTTTGAACATGTCCCTTTGTAAATGAGTGAAAATCCATGTGGTATTTTATACTTAATTTCTCAAATACATCAGATCACACAGGATTGATTTCAATTTAAATGTACTTTTCTTTATATCAAATTGTATTTTTTTCTTCAAAGTTCACTTTCTTTTTTGCATGTTTGAAAGCCACTAGCCATCTTTGTAATGCCATTACTTTCAGAGAGCACAGCTATAACTTATTCTGAGCACACAGCTCTATACCCCTCTCCTCAATCTGATAATAAAAACACTGTGTCTTAAAAGCTTCCCTTGGTTAAGGTGGAAAGCTGAACCATGGGTCAATAAGTTAAGAACTTCCTTATCAAGATCTATTGGGTTGGCCAAAAAAGGTCATTTTTTCCCCCATATGATGGCTCTAGTAGTGCTCAGTTATATTTAACTACATTTGAATCAGTTTTATTAGATTGTATTGTGACAGCTGTCATATCAGCATGCTTTTAAAAAAACTTATCAAAATTGAAATACCACCTCACACCAGTCAACAAATCAGAAAGCAACAAGTGCTGGCAAGGATGTGGAGAAAAGGGAACCCTAGTGATGGGTGCAGCTGCTGTGCAAAAATTCCAGCCAGTATGGAATTTCCTCAAAAAACTAAAAATGGAACTGCCTTTTGACCTAGTGAGCCCACTGCTGGGACTATACCCTAAGAATCCTGAAACACCAATTCAAAAGAACCTATGCACCTCAATGTTCATAGCAGCATTATTTATAATAGCCAAGTGTTGGAAACAGCTGAAGTGCCCATCAGTGAATGAGTGGATCAAAAAACTGTGGTACATTTACACAATGGACTAGTACAGCAGCAGAAAGAAAGGAACTCCTGCCATTTTTGGCAGCATGGATGGAACTGGAGAGCATTATGCTAAGTGAAATAATCCAGGCAGTGAAAGACAAATACCACATGATCTCACCTGTAAGTGGAAACTAATGAACAAAACAAACAAATGAGCAAAATAGAACAAGAGACATGGAAACACAGAACAGATGGGGAAGAGCGAGGGGGGTAGGGGAGGAAGAATGGGAAGGCTCTAGTCAAGGAACAGGTGTAAATGACTTACGGACATTGACAACAGGATGGGGATTGAGTGTTGTAGCAGGAGGAGTTGGGAGGGCAGAGGAGAGCAATGAGGGGAAATTGGGACAACTGTAATAGAACAACAAAAAACACAATTGGTGAATTTTTTGCATCCCTTTTAATATTGAAGATGGAAGAAGATATAGAACAGTTTTGGTGTATTGTGCTTTATTATTTTAAGAAAGGTAAAAATGCAACTAAAATGCAAAAAAAGAGATTTGTGCGGTTTATGGAGAAGGTGTTGTGACTGATTGAATATGTCAAAAGTGGTCTGCAGCCCTGGCTGGCTTGAGTGTGGGCTGTGAACCAAAGCATCGCAGGTTCAATTCCCAGTCAGGGCACATGCCTGGGTTGCAGGCCATGGCCCTCAGCAACCACACATTGATGCCTCTCTCTCTCTCTCTCTCTCTCTCTCTCTCTCTCTCTCTCTCTCTCTCTCTCTCCCCCTCTCCCTCTCTCCCCCCTCCTTTCCATCTCTAAAAATAAATAAATAAAATCTTTTTAAAAAAGTGGTTTGCAAAGTTTCTTGGTACTATCAACATTTTGACCAGATAATTCTTTGCTATGGGTTGTCTTATGGATTGGAAGATGTTCAGCAGCACCCCTGGCCTCCACTTATTAGAGGTCAACAGCAGGGGGAGATAGCCAGTACACTCAAAATATCCAAATCAATATAGTTATTGGTAAAAATGAAAAATGTGTCTTTTATGGAAAAAAACCTAAACGGACATTTAGGCAAACCCAATACTTTGTGACTGGATATGTTTAATGGGGTAATCCCCATATTTTTAATATATATTCCTTCTTTGGCTGACCAAAATATTTCTCCAGAGCTTCCTTAATGACTTCTTTCTCTTTCTCTTCTAATGCTCCTTCCTAACATTATTAAGATTATATAAACATTAAATATTGACAGGCAGTTCTACCCCTTGTACCACCACTGAATTCTCATAGCCACTGTGTCTCTTCCCACAGTAAAGCCTGGGTTCATATTTGAACACTACTGTTTTAATTAGTAGAGAAGATACCTATATCGACTCAAGAAAATGTCCCCAATCAATGAGTCAACATTAAACAATAAGTGGTGGTGTCTTCAGTTTTCCTAATGATTGTGATTTGAGCTATGGAAAGAAAAACTTTTTTTCATTAAACTTGTATGTGAGGATCAAAGAACTAGATATATATCAGTGAAACAAAAATCTCTACCCTTAAAGAGCTTTCATCCTAGTCATAGTCCATTTTAAAATGTCTCACATTTTATCTGCTCTCTATCCTGTTTCATTTCTTACATTATTGTTTCAAAGAATTAAAATTGTAATGCAATTATTTATGCAATTATCACATGCAATTATCACATGCAAATATTTTTAGAAGATAGGCATTGACAATACTCTTTTTGTCTGAACCTGTTGTTATAGTCTACAAAGTAGACACAAAGTATGTTCCCTATAGACAGAGGACTTTTTCATTGGGAGGAGGGGTGTTTTGGACTAAAAGTACATTGGGAATGTGGTGGGAAGGTAAGGAATAGCACAAGTCCTGGGAAGCTGGAGCAGGAAAAATGCATAAATAGAAATAGAGATGTTTCTTGGCATATTTCATATTTTTTCACATCCTTAGCAAGTAATCACTAGAATTCACTTGACTCCAAATCTTCAAATGTTCAGAAGAGCTCTTGTAATAAAGATGATTAATTCTGTATTTTACTAGAAGTTCATCTTACCTGTTACGTTAATCACTAATTTCAAAGAGTCTGGAAGGATTGGCAGGCATAGTGTTGCTAAAAGATGTACAAATCATTTTGCCAAACATGATTGAATGTGTTAGGTTGGATGTGATCAACATTTGTGATTATTTGCATGGTGGCTCACCAAGCGGGAGGGGAGCATGTGTGGAATTGCTCAAGTGTGTGTGTACCCAGGAGGCATAGATACAACTAGTGGGAAACTTAGCAAAGCACAAGTATGCTTATTATCATTATAATAATTCCCAGGAGCAAGGTCATTTAGAATGTGGTAAAGTCTTCCAAGTTTTCATTTGAGTTATGTGAAACTGTACTAGACAACGCACTAGAGAATCCATTCAAGTATACAGGCATGCCCAGAGAGAACAGGGGAGATGACCAAAGAGTGCTTTTCCACCTCTAATTGCTCTGACTCCAGGAAATCTGTAATGGCTTTAAACACACAGCAGTTTTCCTTATAATTTTCTAAGATAAAAGCATGTTATTCATCTTTATAACCAGAATAGTCATTAAAGAAAGCAGGTCTATGTCAGTGGTAAATGAGTACATTTTTCAGTAGATAATCTGAACAGTTTTTCCACAGTGAATTAGTTCAAATCAATTTGGCATGTAATAATCATGTACTTTCTGTGGAATCACAAAGAATTTTTCCAGTTGCTTACCATGCAGGCCACCATATTTTTAAGATCTTGACATTGTTCTTATTTATTTATTTTGACACAAGAGGTACACAAATTTGGGGTATTAAAAACCTTCACAGAAATATACTGATATACATTGTTGTTAACTTCAAAATATTGAAAATAATCCAAATATGCATCTTAAATTGATACATTTAGTTTCTTTGAGGAGAGCTTAGGGTGAATCAGAATTTACTAACAGTTAAATTGGATAGCTATTTAGTACTTGTGAGTGGACACAGTTAGAATAATTATGAATTTAAAAAGATAAATACTTGAATCTACTGACCAAAGGCAGTTAGACCAAGAATAAGATTAGCCTCTGTACCAGAAACTCTAGTTTAAAATCTTAAACATTTTTATATTCTGTCCAGGTCTGTTTCTTTAAATATTGTTCTGTTAATAACATAAGGAAACTCTGAAAATGAGTGAGACATTTAAACTTTAAGGTTTCTATATAGAAAAAGATCTCAAGAATGTACCATTTATTTCACTTCTAGAAGAAGGATAGGGGAGAAAATACCAATAAACCAACTAAAGCAAAGTCCTGAGTGTGGGGAATTGACTTCGGTTTGAAAAATAAAGAACTGCCCTCCCCTCTTCCAGAGAATAAGGTGAGCCATATCCCAGCCATAGATGGTTTCAGCTGGAAATGAGAGAACAGTGGTTTCAAAACTTTGTTTCCTATGTAGATTTTAGGGAAAACTACACAATTATAGCAGAAGTTTTCAACCTTCTCCCTTTGTCACATTTCAGGGCACTCTCAATGCTCAACTCAACTTGAATAATAGATGGATAGAGTACTCTTTGTCTCAACTTCACACAGAATTTATTTTGACTTTGGGTTGTCCTCTCTGGGCACTGTGGGAACATGTCCTCTCCAGTTGAAATTAGCAAATATAAATATGGCATGTTCATTTAAATTTGAATTTCAAATAAAAATGATTTTTAATGTGTAATATATCCCATGAAATATTGATACATATTTATATTAAAATATTATTGGTAGTTTATCTGAGAGATAAATTTAACTGAATATACTATATTTTATCTAATAGCCCTGTTTCTAGGACTTGTTTTTTCCAGGTAGTATAGGAGGACTTCTGGGATGACTCCTGTAGGCAGCAAAGACCTAGCGCATAAGCCATGAAGTCCTCATCCATAAAACTGATGATTTGTGAGCCTGAAGTTCTCTGGCTCTAGAATGTATAATGAGCCTTCAGTGAGTCTCTCGTCTTTAGTTTACTCGGGCCTCAGAAGCCAATTACTTGGGCCAAGTTTCCCTTTCTCAACACAGACCAGCCTTCAGTGCTCTCACCAGTGCCTCTGTTTTTTTGCTTATAATCTTTCTACTGAAAAATATATCAGTCTCTTCTTTTTCTCATAATATCATTCAGTTGGTAAGAATAACACTGATTATGTTTAGGGTAATGTCATTAACAGAATAATTGATACTTTCATTGAGTTATTGAGGGTCTAGGCAGGGGAAATTATGATATTTTATTCCAAGGAAAGTAACCATTTTTATCCTCTAACTCATTTCCTCATCTCTTCAGTTCCTTTATCCTTTAAAATGATTCCTTCTGAAGAAACTAAAAAGTGTAGTTTATTGTGAAGAATGGTTTAATGTTTGGACGTTAAAAAACTTTTTCCTCCTAGAGTACTTAAAATTCCAAATAAGGAATCTCAGTAGATAAGTAAATATTATAGAAATGTAAAAATAACATTAAATCATACATTCTTTTTATTTGTTCAATATTCTATAACTATCACACTTGTATAATATTTATGTAATAGTTGCTGAAAAAATCAATGAATCTTCATTTCTACATATGAAAAATTAGAATAATACCTTTCCCACTGTAGGATATGATCAGAAGTGTTCTAAAAAACATGGCCATGTATAATATGGATTTTTTTTTTAGTGAATGAGAAGTGCATTTCTTTAAAGTGGTTTATGGATTGTTTTAGTTGGGCAGTGACTTGAAGGATTATGCATGTATATGTATACCCACATTCTAGAGTTTTACATAAATAAAATAATATGTGCTTTTAAAATAATGTTCAAGCCTGAACACTGAACTCCCCACCCAGTCTATAAATATTTGTCATATTTACTGCAATTCTGGATTAAGTTCCTCCATAGTAGTGGAGACTATTGTTTTCATCTGTGTCAAACCAGCTCCTTTATCAATGAATGATTGGTTGTTTGAGTAAATGATTCTTTCCCTAACTACCTCTGTGGCCTTGAATGAGGCAATCTTTAGGCTATAGATTCCTCATCTGAAAATAGCTAGATAATCTTTGTGGTATCTAACAGCTCCTAAATGCCATAATTTTATGATTAAGTATAAAATATGCCAAATAAATTAATTAATATCTGAATGTTGATTTCTAAATATTATTTAGAAATTCTGAAAGAACATAAATGAATTTATGTATTTATTATGCAGAATTTTAACCACAGATATAGTAAATCTGTGTCATTCCCAGCATTGCCTCATCTTAAAGTGTCTTTCATTTATGGAAAGATTCATAGCTTTAAATTTCAAATAACTTTATTTGAGATAATATAAAACTGATCTGAAAACTTGTAAGCCATCTAGATATTCCTATATAGTGTAACATGGCAAATCAAAAAAATTGAAGAAACTATAAGAATAAGGTACTTGTCTTTTTTAGTACTGAAACTTTCTTTTAATTGGCTTGCGTTTGACATTTGAATAAGTGATAGTTACATCCCAATTTATCTTGAACTTTTAGAAGGCTGATATAAGAGCATAGCAAATCATTACTATGGTTGGAGAGAAGCTGAACCTTCAAAAACAGTTAAATACTTACAATGACAAAATATATTTTAAAATGTAAAATACTAAGAATTAAAATGAAACATTTTAATATTGATAAAAATGCAGTATTAAGCAGATATGTAATTATACTCAATTCATGAAACATTTTAAGACAGTCTGAAAACTAAATTATATGACTATAGTCTAATTCATTCTGTGAATAAAGTGGGTAAGACTATAACTTTAAATTCATATTGGACTTTATTCTTAAAATCGTTAATAAATAGAACAAAGAATTTACACACTTGGCCAAGCTAAAAAAATACTATTATGACAATAATGTTAATGATTCAGATATCCCAGATTAGATAAAAATGCTAGATACTATACATATTGCTCACAAGAATCTCATAAAGACACAGACCATTTAAAGACAAAAATAGACAGATACCATGCTAACATCAGCCAAAATAAAGCTGGAAAGGTTACATTAATATAAAAGTAGATTTCAGAGTAGATAAGGTTAACAAGGGTCAAGAAAGTCGATTTACAGATAATAGGGTTAATTATCAAAAACACAACAACCCTATGTTTTTATACTGAATATCAGAGGATAAAGCAGATAGGTCCACACACAAATAGATAATTGATGTTTTCCTTCAGAAAGTTTGCAAGGTAACTGAGTGGGAAAGCAACAGTCTTTTCAATAAAAGATGATGGAATCAAAGCTTATCAATATGCAGAAAAAGAACTTGGATCCATCCCACAAATTTAAATCAAAATTAATTCAAAATGGATAAATGAATGTGAAACCTAAAATAATAAAACATCTATCAGAAAGCATAGAGGAAAACTTCACAAATTTGAGTTATATAAAGAGTTCTTAAATATGACACCAAAACTGAGTCCATTAAAAATGATACATTAGACTTCATTAAAATTAAAATTACTGTGTTTTAGAAAAACAGTAATATAATTAAAATATAAGCAACAGAATAGGGAGAATTATTTCCAAAATAAATATGTTTTCCTTTTTATTGAATCTATTGGGGTGACACTGGTTAGGAAAATTATACAGGTTTCAGGTGCTTGATCCTACAACACATCATCTGAGCTCTGTACTGTGCATTCACCACCCTAGGTCAAGTCCCTTTCCATCACCATTTATCCCCCAACACCCTCCTCCACCTCGCCCACCCCACCGCCCTACACCAATCACAACAGTGCTTTCCATTTCCAGGACTTCTTTCCCTCCCTCCCTCCCTCCCTCCCTCCCTTTCTTCCTTCCTTCTTCCCTTTTTTGTTCAATCCCTCCACCATACTCACCCAGCCACCACACAGCTGTCAGTCTGCTTTCCATCTATGAGTCTGTCTTTATTTTGCTTGTTGGTTCATTCTGTTCATTAGATTCCACATATGAATGAAATCATATGATACTTGCATTTCTCTGACTGGCTTATTTCACTTAGCACAATGCTCTTCAGGTCTATCAAGGCTGTCCCAAAAAGTAAAATTCCCTTCTTTTATTATGGCTGAGTAGTATTCTGTTATATAAATGTACCACAGCATTTTTACCCACCCATCTGCTTATGGACACTTAGGCTCTTTCCAAAACTTGGTGATTGTAAATAATGCTGCAGTGAACATAGGGTTGCATATATCCTTTCAAATTAGTATTTCAGGTTTCTTCAGATAAATTCCTAGAAGTGAGATCAGTGGGTCGTATGGCAGTTCCATTTTTAGTTTTCTGAGGAAATTCTATACTGTTTTCCACAGTGGCTGCACCAGTCTGCATTCGCACCAACAGTGCACTAGGGTTCCCTATTCTCCACATTCTCACTAACACTTGTTGTTTGTTGATTTGTTTAGGATGGCCATTCTAACTGGTGTGAGGTGGCATCTCATTGTGGTTTTAATTTGCATATCTCTGATGATTAGTGACAAATATTTTGTGTATTTCAATACTCAGTTGTTCTCATATTTTCAATTATAATTAAAAAAAAATATTCTAGCCCTGGCCAGTGTGGCTTAGTTAGCTGGGACATCTTATGTAAACTGAATGGTTGGGGGTTCAATTCCCTGTCAGGGCACATGCCTACTTGGTGGGTTCAGTCCCGGGTTGGGGCATGCATCTCGCAATGTTCCTCTCTCACATTGCTGTTTCTCTCCCTCCCTTTTCCTCTCTCTAAAATCTATAGGCATGTCCTTGGGTGAGGATAAAAAAAGTGCTATAAATTGGCACCTGTCAAAATTTATAAAGAACTTATAAAACTCATCACCAAAATAAATATTGTATAAAGTACTAATTTATAGAATACTTTAAAAACCTTACAATTTAGAAATATGAGAATAACTGAGTTTAAAAAATGTACAGAATAGCCCTGGCTGGTGTGGCTTAGTGAATTGAGCACCAGCCTGTGAACCAAAGGGTCACTGGTTCAATTCTCAGTCAGTGCACATGCCTGGATTGCAGGCCAGGTCCCCGGTAGGTGGCACATGAGAGGCAACCACACACTGATATTTCTCTCACCCTCTTTCTCCCACCCTTCCCCTCTGTCTAAAAATAAATAAATAAAATCTTTTTAAAAATGTGTAAAATATTTACCATGTAACATGTTTACCAAAGTAAATATAAAGATAGCAAATAAACACATGACAAAATTTCAATATCAAGAGTGATTATGAAAATGCAATCTAAAATTATAACCAGGTGCTGCTCTATATATGTTATATATTTAAAGTTAAAAGCCTGATTATAACAAATTTTTGTGAGAATGTGGAGGAATAAAAACTTGTACTATTGGTGAGCATAGAAACAGTACAACCACTTTGAAAAACAGTTTGGCAGTTTCTTAAAAATTAAATGTACCCATCATGTAATCCAGCCACTTTGGACCCATCCTGTGTATTTGCCCAAGAGGAATAAACACATATACCCTTTCAAAGGCTTGTATTCCAACAAACATGGTATTCATATTATTAATTTATAATCACTCCAAACTGGAAATAACTCAAATACTTATCAACTGAAGAATGTGTAAATAATAAGTAAGTAAAATACAACTCAAAAAATAAAGTCAAAACCAAAAAACTATTGGTATACCCACAAGAAATATAAATCTCAAAGTAATTATATTGAGTAAAAGAAGCCAAACATTATTTTAAAAGTACATATTATTCTATTTATGTAAAACTCTAGAAAATGCAAACTAATGCATAGTGGCAGTGTTCGTCTGGCAGAGGGTTGGGAGAGGTGGGTGGAAGAGATTACAAAAAGATAAAAGAACACCTCTGGGGTCATAAATAATAATCCTGCTTGTGGTGACATTCTCATGGATCAAAATATATCACTTATATATTCAATGTATGCAGTTTATTGAATGTCATGCATTTCTTAATAAACTCGCTAAAAACACCAAATGTTAAAAATGGTAGAATGAAAACTACCCCTTCTTACTCACAAATACATTTAGTTTAGTAACTGAGCAAAATATGTTAGTAGAAAGCCAGGCAGTTTGTAACAATTTTGCTTAGCAAAAAGCAAGTAACTCAATACACACCAAGAGAGAATAAGAGAGCTGAAGGGCATCATGGATAAGACCTTTATTTTATATGTAACAAATTGAAGACAAAGTAGTTTATATCTTGACACTTACATTCTTTTCTTCTATGTCCCACTTACTATTGTATTTGACAAGGCCACTCAGCAGTTACTGTCAGAGAAAAATCATGAACCCACATTTTTAAACATTCAGTTTGATTTTCTGCCCATGCTACTGTTCTGAGTCAGCCATATATACCTCTTAATGTAGAACCTTTAAAAATGTTTTAAAGTCCAGCTTGAAATTCATAGTTATACTGTCTTTTTCTTACCAACTGCATTCAAAAACTGACATAAAATGGGAGAATAGAATGGTGGTTGTGAAGGGCTGACGAGTGGGGGAAGTTAGGGAGGCATTTGTCAAGTGGGGCCAATTTTCAGTTTCAAGATGAAGAAATTCTGGGGATCTAATGTATAGTATGGTGACTATAGTTAATATTACTTACTGCATTGTATACTTGCAGTCCACTAACAGAATAGACCTTAAAATGTTCTCACCACAAAATAGTAACTATGTAAGGTGATGGGAGTGTTAATTCACTTGAGTGTGGTAATTATTTCAGAATGCACCTGTATATTAAATCATCACATTGTACACCTTAAAAATCATATTGTAGAGCCTTTAAAATGACATTGTAGAGCCTAATAATGCATTGTTTTTATTTGCCAATCATACTTCAACAAAGCTGGAAAAATTGACATAGATGTTAATTCGTTTAGACTTTTCTACCATCCTTCAAGTCTATTTAACAAACTCTTCTGTGCCTGCTCAGGAACATGTCATGAAATGGATCCCTACTGGGTAAAAGTGAAGTTATATTAAATGCTTTCAAACTGAAAATAATATTAAGGAATGTTTTGAAAATTCTTCATAACCCTAGTTGAATAATTCAATATAAAATTTTGAAAAAGGCAATCACAAATGTCAAAAATAAAACAAAATTTGTTCTTCAACCAGAACTTATTTCTGTAATCAATATTATGCTATCTTATTAAAATTACAAAGTAGATACTTAAAGTTTCATCTTACTGATCAGTTTGTAATATATAGCTTTACTAAAATTTAATGAATATTATATAAATTTTTAATGTATTATTTCTGATACAGCCACCTCTTATAGGAAGGGTATTATCTGAAGACATTGTATACTTATAATAGAGGGATAATTTCAATGACAATTACATTTTATTTTTTAATCTTCACCCAAGGATATATTTATTGATTTTTTTTGAGAGAGAGAAAAAAGAAAGAAGAAAGGAAGGAAGGAAGGAAGGAAGGAAGGAAGGAAGGAAGGAAGGAAGGAGGGAGGGAGGGAGGGAGGGAGGGAGGGAGGAAAAGAAAGAAAGAAAGACTGATCAGTTTCCTCTAGTACACACCCCAGCCAGAGATGGGACCCACAACCTAGGTATTTTCCCTGACCGAGGTTGAACTTGCAATCTTTTGGTATACTGGGTGATCCAACCAGCCAGAGCCAGCAGCAGTCATATTTTAAGAGTGATAGTAACAACAACATGTTAGCCTCAAGCCAATAAATATTAGTCACGGGCTTTCAGAACCAGAGCCTTAATATTTGCTTTTTTATGTTGGCTCTATCACAGGTCCAAATACCAACACTAAAAAGTTCACCTAGTCTGATATTTAAAATTAAGACATGAGTTATACCTGTAGACATATATAACAGTTTTCAACAATATGATTTGTGTACCCTGCATTTTTGGAAGCCAGGGACTACTGGTCCAGAAGTTCTACAAGTGTGACATCTACTCAGATATTGAGGACAGAGTCGATCCCCTGTATTCTTTATGTGTTGACCTAGACACACAGCATCTTCGAGGAGATAGGTTCTTACAGATGGTACAAATATCTCCACACTATTTTCTCCATCAACTCAATCCCTTTTAATGACATATTTTTACAGAAAACTTTCAAAAAAGTTGGGTAAGTGCCAGAAATCTATGATTTCTACTGCAGTTAAGATTTTTCTCTCATATTTTTATGTCATTTAACATGATTTTGTTAATGAAAGTAAATTTTGATGTTTAGTTATCTTGAAAGTTTGTATACAAGATTTTAATATTTATTTGGAAAAATCTAAATGGTTTACCCTTCTAACATTTTACATATTTTTTTATTTTTTTGCTATTTGACATGTGATTTAAAAATATTCACACATATTTTTTCTGGTTGATGTTAAGACTTCCTTCTGTGATAGGAATTTTTCTTATCTTTCTCACATTTTTTAAAATGTTTTCCTTTATGGAAAACACTGACAACATGCTTCTAAAAAGAAAAGTAGTCACAGAGACCCTGCTCACTTTTCTATTAGTCTTATATCATATTTATAACTGCAGAATTTAGCTATGGCCTAATATTAGGGAATAGTTTTTCCTTTAGACAATATATAGTTTTCTTAAAAAACACCTGTTCACATTAAATGCTCTAGGAACTTGTGGGAGCCAGTATATAAAGGTTACACCATGTCCATGTGCTCCATAGTGTATTCTTCTAGTGTATGCACACACACAAACACATACATGTACACAAATGTGCACAAACACACAAAGAAGTGATGTTGGCTTGTTTCAGCAATGTGAAATGGTACTATAGATAAAGTCAAAAGATGATTTCAAAATTTCATTTAACCAAGATATTTTGTTGCTTATATTATGGTAACAATATTCCCACATACCTACTTCATAACACAAAAAGAATCAATTTGGATTATTCTGCCTTTTGAATTCCCTATTCTCCTTTGTATGCCTCTACTGAGCTTTTTTAAACTATTTTTTCTGTTTTTTTTCTTTAAAGATATTCTCATTTTGTAGTGATTTATTTAGTAGTCTCATAAAATAAATTGCAAAGGAGAGTGACACTTGTATATCAGTTTATAAAAGACAGTTTATATAAATGCTGCACATCATAGAGAGATAATTTGATGGCAAATCAACATGTGCCAACTATCAAAATATATCAATTTAATTAAATGAAAAAATCAAAAGCATAACTTACAGAAACTATTTTTTTTCAATAGAAAGCCAGCCACCTGTCCTGACGAGAAATAATCACAGAGAATTTCATAGTTAGGAAACATAAAAAGCTCTATGCATGAATAGATATGAAACAATTTGAATGTTGATTTTTCAGACAATGTAGTGAGGTTGATTAAAACTGAGGAGGTAGAAACATATGGCAGTAAGTTAAGAGAGATGAGGCTATATAAAGCACTAAAAAATCAATCTTGTTGCAATCTGGAAACCAATGAGACTCTGACAGATTGGGTCACAATATGGCTCTTTTTCATATATTACAACATTAAGTGTTAAGCAACTCTATGTAGGTGGGTTTTTCCCCCATCACAAGACCTAGAGCAAATTTGCAAAGTCATATTTCAAAAGATAAATCTTTGGACTTTGTTATCATTGTTGTGAAGGTATTTCTCTAGAATTCTTATGTATTAGAGAACAATAATGTAAACTGGTTAAAAGAAAATACTCTTTGGATGCCTTAAGCAACTTTAAAGAGTAAACACATGTAATTATAATACAAGACATTAAGGAAGCATTTAACTATCAATATAAACAGTATACATATATTACTGTGTAGCACATATAAGTTCAAAATCATTGTAACCACAGGAAAAATCATTTTTATACTCCATATACAATTTTGGGGTTATGTAATTGGAATGAGCTTTCATTCTACTAATCGATGGAAAGAAATTGTATTGTTAAAGCTAACGTCTGCAATCATACATTTTTGTAGGGCTAGACATTCTCAGTGGGAATTAATAACTGGATCTGTGATAACTGTTACCTCTATACTTAAATCCATAGTAGGTTTTTCATATATTATATATAGAATTTCTTGCAATTATAGTGTAATTATTTGTCTTCAGGAATGTCTGCTTATTGGAATGTGAACTTCTCAACTGAGGATGCAAAATCTGATTGTACATTCACACCCAGATCCTTTAGCACAGTGTAGAGTCCCAACAAATGTCTGCTTTGCTCCTTTAATGTCTGCATCTTCCTTTTCCAGCAAAAGCGAGCATGTACATGTACTGAAAAATTCAATTTAATTCCAAATTTCACATTGTTACTCATAACTGTGTTGTAGATCTCTTAAATCTTCAATTTGTCCTCTTTGTGCTATCTATTTTGGGTATATTTTGCCCAGTTTAACACTTTAATTTATTGGATTAATGAGGTTAAAAATAATTTTTAAGGTTCAAAAGAAATACAAATGATGTTATATATAAGTGATACATAATATTCAAAAATAAAACAATGAATTTAAAATAACTTATAAAAAAAGGTAAACATGCTTTAGACAGCTTCCTCTTTTCTGAAATGGCCTCTGTGTTTGCTCCAGCTCATAGACCCCAGTGGGCAGACACATGTGCCTACGTCATTGTTAATAGCCAGAATGATTTCAAAGCTTTTTTCTCCCGGGCCTAGTCCACTCTTGGTAACGTGAATATATTATACTTTTTTTTTTTTTTCAAGATAAAACCTGCTGGCCAAGTAAAACCAGCTTTTTAGTATTTATAACAAGATAAAAATTCACTGAAAAAGATTTAGGTTAATAGAGGTATTGAATTTTGAAATACATTTGTGAGACAATTACCCAAAAGGAAAAAAATTATAGAACTTTGAATAAAACAAAATTCTCAAAGTGTTATAAAATTTGTCAAGGAAAATTAATATGCTCTTATTTTTTCTCACTCATATTAGCTTAGGCAGCTGTTAAAAATTGAATTTTGACCCTCCTCCCGCCAAAAATAAAGATATGTCAAAGTTTTAACTCCTGTCACCTCAGAATGTGACCTTATTTGGAAATAAGGTTACAGAGGTAATCGTGTTAAAATAAAGTCATTAGGGTAGGCTTTAATTCAGTACAACTGGCACACATACTGGAAGAGAAAATTTGGACAGAGAGAGAGGTGCTGGAGGGAAGACTGTGTGAATGTAATCAGGAAGAAGATAGCCTTGTGAGTGGTTTGGTGCATCCACAAGTCAAACAGTGCCAAGCATTTCCAGCAAGCATGAAAAGCTAGAAGATCTGAGGAATGAATAATTCTCCCCTAGGCTGATGGAGAGAGCAAGTTTCTACCAACAACTTGATTTCAGACAGCTAGCCTCCAGAACTGTAGAATGATAAATTCATGTTGTTTTATGGGACCCGTATTTTGGTGCACTATTATGGTAGCTCTAGAAAACAGCAATACAGTAGCTTCACAGGATTTCTTATTAAATTTTTATAATTTTATAACATACAGCATATAGAGCTGTGAAATATCTGCATGTAATTATATCAGTCTGAAAAAATTCAATGCTAACTGCCAATTGCTATCATAACAAGACAACCTTTGAAACGTTGGATGTTGATTAAAGTATGGGATTCACTAAAACAGAATGAACTGACTTTGAAATATTTATCACTTAATAAAACTGTAAATGGACTGAAATCATGTTTCACAACATAAATATGTGATTTAAACTCAGATTCAGTTTTTGGCTTATTCACATTTTAATACATGTAAACTTAACAAATCATAACATAAAGAAACCCTAAGATATGTGCGCACAGTTCAATGAGTCATAAATAATGTTACCCATATACCTTGAAAATTAGTGTATACCTTTGCTGAAAATCAGCAGTTTAAAAACCTGATGACAAACATCCAAGGAAGATTTCTATATGCTGTTTTCCTAACTCAGTGTAATACAGAAATTTTCCTTTTTTTGGTACCATCTCTATTCCCCACAATGCCTAGCCAATAAATCAAAATAATGTCCCAGGATGTAAATGTAATGAAAATTAATTTAGGGCAAGAAAATTTTGAAAAATGGCTAACAACAGCAACCAAGCAACACAAAGTGAAACAAGCAACAAAAACCCCTCAAGCATAAAATAGGAGAAAGACTTTTTAATGAAACTTTATATTGGAATAAAATTGCCATTGAAAGTCCAGAGCAGCACCCTGTGTTTAACTAAGTACACAATTTTTCTAGGAGATAATTGCATGGGAAAAAAAAAGTTTAGAAGCAGATGATATATGTTTTCTCAATAAGCAACTATTTCTATACAATGCCGCAGAAATACAACTGGTTTTTAGGTGTTGTTAGTGATAGTATTTACTAGCCCTCCTAAACCAGACTCCTTTTTCTTTTGTTACAACCTTAGGACCTCGGTGAACTTTCAAAAGCTAGCACATCAAACATTGTGGACTCACACATACCAAACTTACTTTGAACAACTACAGACCTAATGAAACTATTCTACTTTTCTCAAAATAATCAGCAAAGATTTTCTTAGTTACTTAAAGCTAATTGATGCAAAGACATTTAGGAAAGAAGGAAATGATCCAATGAAAGAATAGACAGATTTGCATTCTAATATGCCTCAAAGCAACAGCACTTATTGTATTGTAGACCAAGGTGGTTGTAAAGACATACAGAGGAGTGTAAACAATGCATTCTGGATAAAGAAAGGTTTTATTGGCTAGCAATGGGGTAGTAGGGAACTTGTAGTGGCCTTGGCAGAATAGATTACCTGTCTTATATTTTTCTTGAAAAACCACAGTCTGGGCAAATGAGTACTCAAGGCTCTTATTTATGAGTATAGTGTCCCAGCACAGCCTTGCATTCTGTGGTTGATTGATTAGACTGCTATTGCATGTTTTCCCCTAAGATTTCAAGACTCTTTACAGAGCATTTTAAACATGGAGAAGCAGATGCTATAAAATTGAAAGCAAGGAATTCATTTGAAAAATTGCAAAGAAAAATGAAGAGAGTAATGGAAATACAAGGTAGAATTGAAAGAGCAGGTGATGGAAAAGTCAAAACTCCCAACTAATGATGACAAAAATTAATCATTCAAAGAGAATGTTTCAGTTTTTGAAAGAACAATTGTTTTCTTTACCAGGTACAACCACTCCCCTCCTAAAAATATCTGTCTCCTAAGGGACTTGTAAAGTTTCTCCCCTCACTGCGAACAGACTCCTTTGGCAGAATTTTTGGCTATACATTATGTTTGAACATGTCACTGTGGGTAACAGGTTTGTTCCACAAAATAGAATTCTCATCCCCCACCCCCAGTGGCATTCATTCAGCCAAATTTATCAAAAATCTAGTTATCAATACACTGCTTTTTAAAAGTGGCAGTCACATTAAGTTAGAAAAAGTTAAGAACCATATGATTCCACTCATGTGGGATATAAAACAGAATTAGAAAATATGTAAGTGCTATCTGTTTATTTCACTCACAGATTCTGTTCAATTAATCCGGGAGTGGGGCAGACAAGAGAAGAGTATTTTGTTTAAAGCTCACCAAATGATTCTAATTGTCATCAAGTTTGAGAACTACTACAGTGGAGCTATTTGAAGTGCTGTCAGATTGGGTTAGGACCCAGCAATTACCAGGCTTGTGACCACTGACAAGTCAAAAGCATGTTGTTAATGGACTTGTTGCTATGTAAAATGGGAATTACAATACTAATGTTTATTTCACAGGTTTGTCCTCAGGGTCAAATAGGATTAAATATAACTGTGATATGCAAATTTTAAGATAAATGTTAGTTATCTTACTACTACAAGCTTCAGCTCCTCAGTGTACATCAAAGGAGAATATTTGTGTTCAATAATTCTATGTTCAATATGGTTTTAATATCCCCTCACTATATCGCATTGTTATTTGTTCTCAACAGCAATTTCATATCAACATGTAGAGATGAATTGGAATGCTATCATTTTGCTAATGCTACTTAATTTACAAAAGTCAATTTAAATTTTGATTAAAAGTATTGTCAGCTATTGCAAACTGATGTAAAGGGCATAGAGTATATGCTTTGGATTCCTATTCTCTATAGAATATGATTCATAGATAGATAAATTATCTTTTTGCTTTCTTAGAAGAATGCTTTAGGAACCAAACATTGTCACGATGGCATGCTGCCACGGTCAGATGTGACCTTGAAGCAATGTGGTGGACAGAGTTGACAAAACAAAGACAAGATCATCTAATTGTAGTATATGATGTTTAAGAATATTTGTTTTAAACTATAATCTCTTCCTGAAGATACAATACTATGTAATAAACAGCAGTTCACAAGAGCTTATTAGAAAAGGAGAAATAAAATTATGCTATATTTAAGGATAGCTGTTTTAGTCACTGAGTTCTTGAATCTGGAACACAATTTAGGCATAAAAGAACTTACTTACTAATGTATTTGATATAACAACTTTTATTATATTAATGTACACATCCCTCCTCAATACATGGTAAATAAGTCCAAGACAGAAATGAGGGTCATGTACAATGACAATGTTAGCTAATGCTTTTTAAAAATTTGTGTGCCATCAGTGTTCAGATAAAATGCTTTATGTGCCATTTTACTCATTAATGGTCATGGCAATTCTCTGAAGTAGGTGTTGGTATTATCCTTACTTGAAGGTGAGGAAACGATCACTTACCTATGGTCACACAGCTAATGAGAGCAGAAGTGCAAGTCAGCGCAACCTGCCTTCAAGTCTGGGTTCCTACTGTCAACCAAAAGGCTTGAACCTTGTAAATTTAAGAAAAGAGACTTGCCTTGGCTGTTGTGGCTCAGTGAATTGAGTACCAGCCTCCAAACCGAAAGGTCTGAGGTTCAATTCCCAGTCAGGGCACATACCTGGGTTGCAGGCCAGGTCCCCAGGAGGGGGCTTATGAGAGGCAACCAATTGATGTGCCTCTCATACATTGATGTTTCTCTCCCTCTCTTTCTCCCTCCCTTCCCCGCTCTCTAAAAATAAGTAAATAAAATCTCTTAAAAAAAAAAAAAAAGAAAAGAAAAGAGACTCATTTGGGCCCATACAAGGGCATTGCCTGAGAGCAGAGTTCCAAAAAGCCTTGAAATGGTGTCCAGCTTTGGGAGAGTGAAAGGGAAAATATGGCTATACATCAACAGTTTTACGTAGTTATGTACATCCACAGAGTAACTGTTTTACATCAGGTGGAAAGGTAAATACGCAGATAAATTAGAATTGTCAAGCAGCAGGAGTTGGGAGTTGCAGGGAAGGGTCTAGAAGCAATTATTTGTACATTTTTATCAGGATGTAGAAAGAACAGGTATTAATAAACATTTGCTAAAATAAATTGTATTAAACTGAATCAAATAATGCATTAAATGATTCAGTATTGTAAAAACTTGATAGCCTTTATATACTCGATCATTTCTCATCTTGTTGGAATTTTTTAAAAAATTTCTCAGAAATAACTTCAAAGGACACCTAGAATACCTTCAATATTATTCTTTAATCTCCTTAAATTTTCCTAGTAACCTCTTGTTTTAGAACTGACTTACCTGATCTAATGGGGTCACCACCTTACCCGTAGCATCCCCTGTAGATAAGAACTCCTGTTAATAATCCTCAAACGTTAGTACCCATGGTAGAAGTTTGTAACTTAGCTTGCACTAAACTGCATGCTAAGTGTCAAACTTTAAAACTTCGTAACACTTTGTGGCTAAAGTAAGACTATAATTCTGTCTCTAGAAAGTCCGTTGAACTTTATCTTAACTAGCCACTGAAATCATAAATATTTTGAAATATATGATAGCAGGATAAAGGAAATAACTGCCATCATTTATTAAAAATAAGAGCTGACTTAGACATTATGTAGCCTAACCTTTGCATTTTACTAATAGAAATACTGCAGACCAACTGTATTACACAATTTGCCCCCAAATTGACAGCTAAACTCCTGTAAAGTCAGGATAAGTATTCACAGCTCCTATCTCCTACATTCCAATTCATTGCTCTTTCACTCATGGTAGAAATCTGGTAATACAATATTCATCTGAAGCACTTCATTTTTCATAAGCTTGGTCCATGTTTTATTAGTCCTAAAGAAAGTACAAACATCTTATTTGTAAAAACATTAAAGATATTCATAGAATTCAAGAATATCAAAGGGAGGAAATCTGAAAATTATTTAAATATAAGGAAGTACATATAGTTAGGTTTTATTTATCAGTAATTATTTATAACCCCAGACTTATTTCCCCTCACCTTTATCACCCATCCAAAGGATGCTCCCCATCAGCATCCTTTGAGTTGTTCTGTCTATGAGTTTCTGTTTTGTTTTATTTGTTTGTTTTGTTTTCACATGTAAGTGAAGTCATATGGCATCAGTCTTTCTCTGACTTATTTCACTAAGCATAATACCCACTAGGCCCATTCATGTTGTCACAAATGGCAAGATTTCATTCTTATTGTTGAGTGATATTCCACTGTGTATATGTGTGTGTGTGTGAATATACATACAAAATGTTTTTTATCTATCTATCAATTATTTATCTATTGATAGACACTACATTGTTTCCATATCTTGGCTATTGTACATAACATTGCAATGAACATAGGGTTACAGATACCTTTTCTAATCTGTATTTTAATTTTCTTTAGACAAATGCCCACAGGTGTAATTGCTGGGTTTTATGGCAGTTCTATTTCTACTTTGGAGAAACTGTCATATTGTTTTCCATTGTGACTGCACCAGTGTACAATCCCACAAACAACACACAGGTATTCCCATTCATCTATCATCTCCTGTTACTTGTTATTTGTTCACTTTCTGATAATAAGCATTCTGACAGGTGTGAGGTATGACCTTGCTTTGCATTTTCTTGATGATTAGTGATGCTGAGATCTTTTTGTGTGTCTGTTAACTGTCTGTATGTCTTTGGAAATATTTCTATTTAGATCTTCCACCCAATTTTAATTGGCTTGCTTTTTTTTATGCTGAGTTTTATGAGTTGTTTATATATTTGGGATGTGAATCCCTTATTGTATATATCACTTGTGAATATATTCTATTCTGTTGGTTGCTTTTTGTTTTGTTCATGCTTTTCTTCACAGTGCCAAAGTTTTTTGGTTTGTTAAAATCCCTTGTTTATTTGTGCTTTTGTTGTCCTTGCCATGGGAGTTAATATTGAAAAATATTAAGGCTGATATCAAAAAGTTTACTACCTATTTTTTCTTCTAAGAGTTTTATGGTTTCTGGTTTTATATTTAAGTCTTTAATAGACTTTATAGAGTTTATTTTTTGTGTATGATATAATAAAATGGTACAGTTTCATTCTTTGTATAAAGCTGTCCAGTTTCCCCAGCACCATTTATTGAAGAGACTGTCATTACTCCATTGTATGTATGTTCTTGCCTCCCTTGTTATAGATTAATTGATCATATAAGTATGGGTTTATTTCTGGCCTCTCTATTCTGTTCCATTGATCTATGTGTCTACTTTTATGCCAGTACCATAGTTTGTAGTATAGTTTGAAATCAGTAAACATGATAACCAAATTTTTTTGTCTTTCTCAAGATTGCTTTGGCAATTCAGGTACTTTGTGGTCCCATGTAAATTTTAGTGTTCTTTATTCTGGTTCTATGAAAAGTGCCACTGTTTTTTCATAGGAATTCCATTGAACATATAGATTCTTTAGGTAGTGTGTATGTTTAAACACTATTAATTCTTCCAATCCACGGGCATGTTTGTCTGTGTTTGTCTTCAATCTCTTTCATCAATGTCTTCAAGGTTTCAGAATACAGGTATTTTATCTCCTTGGTTAAATCTATTCCTGAGTATTTTATTTACTTTTTAAACATAGTTTTATCCTTTAATTATGACTGACACACAATGTTATATTAATTTCAGTTGTAAAACTAGTGATGAGACATTTATATAATGTATGAAGTGACCACCCCATTAAGTGTAGTACCCTCTGACAGCATACATAGTTATTATAATAGTATTAACTATATTTTTATGCTGTACTTTATATACCCCTGACTGTTTTTATAACTGGCAGTTTGCACATTTTAATCCTTTACCCTTTTTTACCCATCCTCTCAAACTCCTTCCAGTGTGACAACCAGCAAAATAGTCTCTGTATCTATGAGTTTGTTTCAGTTTTGTTTGTTCATTTATTTTGTTTTTCAGATTCCACATATAAATGGAATCTTACAGTATTTGTCTTGCTCAGTCTGACTTATTTCACTTAGCATAATACCCTCCATGTCCATTCATATAGTTTCAAATGGCAAGATTCATTCTTTTCCATGGCTGAGTAATATTCCATTGTATATATGCACTGCTTCTTCTTTATTCATCAATCTTTCCGTGGACACTTAGGTTACTTTTATGTCTTTATTGCTATAAATAATGCTGCAGTAAGCATAAGCATGTATACATCTTTTCAAATTAGTATTTTGGGTTTCTTTGGAAAAATACCCCAAAATAGAAATGCCGGGTCCTTCTTTGTCTCTTGTTATAGCTATTGTTTTAAAGTGTATTTTGCCTGATGTAAGCAGTGCTACCTAACTTTCTTTTTTGTTTCCAATTACATGGTATATCTTCCCATGCCTTTACTTGTAGCCTGTATGTAGCTTTGACCTGAAGTGGGTCTCTTATAGGCAACATATGTCTGGACCCTGTTTTTGTAGCCATTCAGCCATTCTTCTGTCTTCTATTTTTAGTTACAGATTACCTTCAATATTATTTTGTGTTAGTTTCGGTTGTAAGTGGTTAGGCAATCATATACCTTATAAACTGTTCCCTCTGATAATTCTAGTACCCACCTGATACCATGCATACTTATTAAAATGTTTTTGAGTATATTCCCTATGCTGTGACAGTTTTGTAACTACCAAATTATACTTCTTAATTCCTACATCTATTCTACTCAGTCCCCATAAGCCCCCTCTTCTGACAACCATCAGGGTATTCTCTCTATGAAACTGATTCAATTTTGTTTGTTTATTTATGTTGTTATTTATATTCCACATCCGAGTAAAATTGTATGATATTTCTCAGATGACTTATTTTATTTTGTGTAATACCCTCCAGGTCCATCCATGCTGTGGCCAAGTAGTATCCCATTGTGTGTATGTACCTCCACAATTTTATCCACTCATCTATCGATGGCACTTGGGTTCTTCCATATCTTGGCTGTTGTAAATAAAACTGCAGGGAACATAAGACTGCATATATTCCTTTAAACAAGTATTTTGGGTTTCCTTGGGTATATAACCAGAAGGGAAATTGTTTCAGGCTTCTTCAGAAATTGCCGTAGATTCCACCCAAAAGTGGAATTGGTTGGTCATAAGGCAGTTCCAGTTTAAAAATTTTCAAGGATGTTCCATACTACTTTGGTAGTGGCTTTATCAATCTGGACTCCCACCTACAGTTCATTACAGATTTATTGATGATAGTCATTCTGGCAGGTGTGAGATGATATCTCATTGTGGTTTTAATTTGCATTTTTCTAATGATTTGTGACATTGAAAATCTTTTCATATATCTATTGGCCATTTATATATCCTTTATGGGGAAGTGTCTATTCAGGTCCTCTGTTCACTTTTTAATTGGATTGTTTGTATTTTGGTGCTGAGTTGGATGTTGACTCCTTATCAGATGTAACATTGGTGAGTATGTTCTCTCCCATGCAGTGGTTTGTCTTTTTATTTTGTTGATGGTATCCTTTGCTGTGCAAAATTTTTTGTTTGATGTAGTCCATCTGTTTATTTTTTGTTTATTTCTCTTACCAGATGAGATACATTAGAGAAAACATTTCTAAGAAAATGTCATAGATATTCCTGCCCATGCTTTCTTCTAAGGGTTTTATGGTTTTGAGTCTCACATTTAGTTCTTAAATTCATTTTGAGTTTATTTTTTAATATGGTATATGGAGGTGGTCTAGTTTCATTTTTTTGCATGTATTGGTCTAACTTTCCCAACATAATTTATGTCTTTATTCCATTTTATATTTTTGTCTTCTTTGTCAAATATCACTTGATGATACAGATGTGGGTTCATTTCTGGGCTTTTATTCTGTTCCATTTATCTATATGTTTGTTTTTATGGCAGTACCCTGCTGTTTGAATCACTATGGCCTTGTAGTAAAGTTTATTTCAGGTAGAATGAGTCCTCTAACTTTGTTCTTCTCTCTCAACATTGGTGAGTCTATTTTTGTGTGTGTGGTTCCATATACATTTTTGGAATATTTGTTTTAGTTCTGTTAAATATGCCATTAGAATTTTGATAGGCATTGTGTTGAATCTGTATATTGCTTTGGGTAGTTTACATATTTTAATTTCCTATTCATGAGTATAATATGTGTCCATTTATTTGTATCTTCTTCAATTTCTTTCTTCAGTATCTTATAATTTCCTGAGTACAGGTCTTTTACTTCCTTCATTAAATTTATTTCTAGGAATTTTTAAAGCAGTTATAAATGGGATTGTTTTCTTAGTTTCCCTTCCTTATAGTTTATTATTGATATATAAAAATGTAAATGATTTATGAATATGTATACTATATACATATTCCCTTTACTGAATTCATTTAGCAGTTCTAGTAGTTTTTTTGGTGAAATATTTAGTATTTTGTACAGTATCATATCATATGCAAATAATAACAGTTTTACATCTTTTTTTCCAATTCAGCCATCAGGTCTTTTGATAGAACCTTAAATTCTTTATACAATGAAAGTGATTATCCACAGGAATGTAGTTGTTGCCTATTTATTATTAATATCTTGTATCTTTTATCCTTCTTTTACTTATAGTCCCTTCCACATTTCTCATAATACTGTTTAATTGGTGATGAACTTCTTTAGGTTTTTCTTATCTAGAAAGCTCTTTTTTTCTCTTCTCTTCCTCTAAGTGACAGCCTTGCCAGGTGGAATAATCTTGGTTGTGGGTCCTTGCTTTTCGTCACTTTGAATATTTTTGCCAATCCCTTCTGGCCAGCAAATTTCTGTAGAAATATCAGCCAACATAATTGTGAGACCTCCCATGTAGGTAACTAACTGCTTTTCTCTTGCTGCTTTTCAGATTCTCCCTTTGTTTTTAACCTTTGGCATTTTAAGTATGGTGTTCTTGGTATCAGCCTCTGTGGGTTCATTGTGTCTGGAACTATTTATGCTTTCTGAACTTTAATGTCTATTTCCTTCATATGGTTAAGGAAGTTTTCTGTCATTATTTCTTCATACATGTTTTCAATTCCTTGTTGTCTTTTCTCCTTCTGGTACCCTAAGATGTGAATGTTGGTGTGAATATTGTTCCACTTAAACTATTGTTAACTTGTGGGATTCTTTTTTTCTTTTGGTTGATCTGATTAATTTTTTTTTTTCTGTTTTATCTACCAAATCATTGATTCCGTTCTCTGCTTTCTCTAATTTGGTGTTGATCCCCTCTAATGTAGTCTTTGTTTTAGTTATTGTATTGTTCATTTCTGACTGGTTCTTTTTATGTTTTTATCTCCACATTTATGTTTCTTATTCACTTTGTTGACATTGTCACTGAGTTTATCTATGCTTAACTTAAGTCCATTGAGCATCCTTAAAACCAGTGTTTTCAACTCTGCATCTGGTGCATTACTTATCTCCATTTTGTTTATTTCTTTTTTGTAGTTCTGTTTTTTTCTTTTGGTACATTTTTCTTGTCTCTTCATTTAGGGTGACTTCTGTGTTTATTTCTTTGTATTAAGTCGAGCTACAGTGTCATGTGGCATTGGTAATATGGCCTTATGTATAGTCGGTGTCCTTTGAGGCCCAGTGGCACAGACTTCCTGGTCACCTGAACCAGATGTTCTAGGGGTGTCTCTTGTGTGGGTGTGTATACTGTGCTAATGTAAACTACCCTTGGCTGTTATTGACATGGCAATGGGAGGGACTGACCCTCAGGCTGATGGCTTTGAGAGCTGGTCATGACTATAGGGAGGAGCTGTTTTTCAGGGTCTGACCCATAGAGCAGGGCTCAGGTGCCTGCTGAATTTGTCCTTTGCACGTGTCTTTTGTGGAGGTGGTAGGATGGTACTCTGGTGGGGTCAAAAGTTGTGCACTGATGAGTTGGTGCAGGGGTGGTCAACCTGTGGCCCATGGACTGCATGGGGCCCAGGATGGCTATGAATGCAGCCCAACACAAAATTATAAATTTATTTAAAACATTATGAGATATTTTTGTTTTCATCAGAATTTGTGTATTTAAAATGTGGCCCAAGACAACTCTTCTTCTTCCATTGTGGCCCAGAGACGCCAAAAGTTTGGACACCCCTGTTAGGGGCTTTTGGGAGAGACTCTGGTATAGTCCAAGGTCAGGAGATGCCTGTGCCCAGCCCAGGGCTACCTGGAATTAGCTACAAAATGAACTGCAGATGGTCACTCAGGCTGGTTTTTGAGGTGCTACTATTTTTGTGGTTAGGGCTGCTTAGCAAGAGGCACAGGACATGGTGAGTCCAGGCACTGCTTCCTTGGGATTTGGCATATGTTAGTGAAGTCTGCAGCAGAAGTAGAAACTGACCATTTGTGTGGAAATTTGTATGTATTGGGTGGGCCTGCAAGTTGGATTAGTCAAGATCTCAGGGAACCACTAGGACTAGGTGAATCTTCTTAGTCAGTTTGATAGAAATTCAGACTTTGTTGGGCTTGCAGGCTGGCATTAGGAAACCTCAACAAAAGAAAATGGAATCTGCTCACACTTTTGCCTGTGAGAAAGGTACCCCTCCAGCCCTTTCCTTGAAGCCAGATAATTCAGTCCCTCCCCATTGGTCCCTAGGGCTTTTCCACATGCTGCCCCAGTGCCTGAGCTCATAGTGAGCGAGTGAGTCAGTAAGTAAATCTGTGTGTGGTCCCTTTTAGAGGAATGCCTGGGACTCCAGAAGCCCTCCTCCTTATTCAGCCACAGACCAGGCCACTTTACACAGCAAGGAGTAATTCAACCCCCGACTGGGGAGCCTAGTACAGGGTTAGGGCCACTTACTGTTCTGGAGTAGCTGCATAGCTCCTCAACTGCCACACGCAGGTGTAGGACATTCTGTTTCATGTCCTTGCCCCTCATACCCATCTAAAGTGGCTTCTTCTGGATATCCTTACTGATAGGACTTGTGTTAAGATAGAATTCAGGTGGTTCTCAAAGATGCTGTTCTTTAGTTTTGTTGTCATTTTGATTTGGTTGGGGTAGCAGGCTAAGAGAGCTTTACACACTCCTCCCTCTTGACCAGAGAAGCCCAGATTACTATTTTCTTATCTTTAAAGAGCTCAAACTTTAGTTATTGGTGTTGTATTAAAGTTTCTATAAATTTCCAGGGAAGGAGGTATGCCATACTATACAGTTCACACAAGGAAGACCTAGGTATTTTATTTTAATGTAATTTTAAAATATTTTTTAATTTCTCTTTTTCATAGTTTATTATTAATGTATGGTAATGCAACATACTTCTCGATATTAATTTTGTATTCTATAACTGTACTGAATTAATTTGTTTTAGTAGTTTTTTTTAATGGAGGCATTACAGTAGTCAGATAGATAAGTAGATATTATCATGTCATTGGTAAATACTAATATTTTATTTCTTCCTTTCCAATTTTGATGCCTTCTATTGTCTGATTTCTTTGGTTATGACTTCCAATACTGTGATGAATAAAAGTGAGGAGAGTGAGCATCCATGTATTGTTTCTGATCTTAGAAGAGCTTAATTTTTCACAGTTGAGTGTGACATTAGTTGTGGTTATCAAATATAGATTTTATTCTGTTGAGGTATGTTCCTTCTATACACACTGGTTGCAACATTCTACTATAAATGGATATTGAATTTTGTCAGTGCTTTTTCTACTTCTGTTGAGATGATTACATAGTTTTATTGAATTTATTGGAATGACAATGGTTAATAAAATTATATAGGTTTCAGTTATACAATTCTATAATACATTGGCTATATATTGTATTGTTTGTTCACCACTGCGAATCAAGTCTTTTATCACCATCTATCCCCCTTTTACCCTCTGCGACCTCCCTACTTCTCTTTCCCTCTGGTAATCACTATACTGTTGTGCATCTATGAGGTTTTTTTTTTTTTTTTTTTGCTTTTGCCTAATCCTTTCATAACAGACACCAAAGAAATACAAAGAATTGTAAGAAAATATTATGAATAAAAAACTGAACAATCTGGAAGAAATGGACAAATTCCAAAGTTCTAGGAATCTTCCAAAACTCAATCAAGCTTATCAGAATATCTGCATAGACCAATTACAATGAATTAAATTTAAGCAGTAATAAAAAAAATCTCCCAAGAAATGATAGTTTTGGACTGAATAGCTTCACAGGTAAATTTTACCAAGCACTCAAAGAAGAACTAATATCTAAACTTCTCAAACTATTGCAAATAATTCAAGAGGAGGGAATACTTCCAAGCTCATTTTAGAAGAACAGTATTATCCTAATTCCAAAACTAAATGAAGATACTGCAAAAGAAATAAAATTATAAGCCAATATCCCTGATGAATATAGATGCTAAAATCTTCAAGAAAATATTAGCAAACTGGATCTAATAATGCATTAACAAGATCACATGCCAGGATTAAGTGAAATTTACTCTGGGATACAAGGTTGGTACAAATAATTAAATATGTTATACCACATACAAAAAATGAAGAGTAAAAATCACATTATCATGTCAACAGATGCAGAAAAAGTATTTGATAAAATCCAACATCCATTTATGATAAAAAACTTTCAGAAAAGTAGGAATAGAGGGAAGGTACTTCAACATAATAAAGACCTACAGCTAACATCACACTCAGTGGTCAAAACCTGCAAGTATTTCTCTTAACATTGGGAACCAGACAAGGATGTCTACTTTCACCACTCTTATTCAACATAGTACCGGAAGTCTTAGTCACAGTGATCAGACAAGAAGAAGAAATAAAAGACATCCAAATTGGAAAGGAAGAAGTAAAATTGTCATTATTTGTAGATGACATGATACTGTATATAAAGAATGATTATAGAATGTTAGTTCTTAAATTTGTTAGTGTGGTGTATCACATTTACTAACTTTTTGAAATTTTTTCTTGATGAGTTTGGCTAAAGGCTTATTAATTTTATCTTTTCCGAGAACCAGCTCTTAGATTTATTGATCATTTCCGCTTTTTTGTCTTGATGTCATTTATTTCTGCTTTGATCTTTATAACTTTCTACTTTGTTTTTTGTTTTTTTTTTCTTATTATTTTCGAGTTCCTTTAGGTGTAAAGTTAGTTTTGTTTTTGTTTTTTTTTTAATCTTGCATTTGTTAGGATTTTTCTTGTTTCTTTATTTCTTTATTTTTTTGTTTGTTCCTTGAGGAAGGCCCATAACACTGTGATGTTTTATCTTAGATCTGCTTTTGCTGAATCCCATTGATTTTGGAGAGTTGTGTTTTCATCTTCACTTGGACCAAGGTGTTTTTTAATTTCCTCTTTAATTTCATCTTTGACCCACTGGTTGTTTAGCAGCATGCTGTTGAGTCTCCATGTGGTTGTGTTTCATCAGTTTTCTCGTCATTGATTTCTAGTTTCATATTGTTGTTATTGGAAAAGATAATATGACTTCAATCTTCTTGAATTTATTTAGGCTGTTTTGGGGGCCTAATATATAAACTGTCCTGGGTTTAGATTAGACTACATCCAAAGTCTGCAGAGGTATAATATCCACTGCTAATATTTACCCTTCCTGGTTCTTTCAAGGAATTGTGCGATACTCACTGTGCTTAAAATCATACTACATATTATTCTCATATTTATATTTTAAGAACTTTAATTATCACATTATTTATATATATTCTTGCCAGTAATGTTGGGAAATATTGTTTTAATGGGAAATATTACAGGCAGTTGGGTCAAGTGTTATAATCATTTATGGGTCCATGGACTGGAAAAATCTGTGAATCATCTCTTCAGGGAATTGAATTAGAGCATATGCTAAGAAACAATTAAAATTTCATTGGTCCAGTGCTCTATAGAATGATAGGAAAACAAATTTGATAGAATTTCAATTTGAGAATACGTTGACATGCAAAGAATGAACTGTTGTTTGGCATGCTTGCTAAAATCTAAAATGACTCAATCATGACCTCAATCAAAAATATTTACTTAAAATTGAATGAAAAATTTATAAAAACATCCTTTAATCATGTCCATTTTTGAATTATAATAAATAATTTTGATTTAATTGCTCAAATATTCAAATTGAAGAGCAATCTATTTTATTAAAGATTCTTCCCTGGAAGAAGGAAGACAGATACTGCTTTTTTCTCCATTCCTTTGTCCTAAAAGTATTTAAGCAATAGGAGTACAAAAGGCATCATTGCATAAAAATGTATATTGTCCAAAACTCTACATAAAAAAAGCCCTGGCTGGTGTGACTCAGTGGACTGAGTGTTGGCCTGTGAACCAAAAGGTCGCCTGTTCCATTGATCCCCAGATAGGGCACACGTCTGAGTTGTGCACCAGGTCCCTAGCAGGGGGAGTCTGAGAGGCTGCAGCAGGTTGAGGTTTCTGCCCACCCCCCCCCCCCGGCCTTCCCTCTCTCTTAAAATAAATAAATAAAATCTTTAAAAAAACACTTCATCTACCATCAACAAATTTTCACCTTTTTTTCCTGGTAGAATTTGATTCTTTTTTTTTTGGGGGGGGGGATTTATTTCATGTTCTCTCTTGTGAAACTTTAATGAATGTTTGAAAAATAGGAACATGTTTTTAAAACTATGCTATATAATCAAGAACATGGCAAAGCTACATATATCCATGAGATAAATTATCTTATTGTCATTTTCACTCTGTTGAAACAAACTGAGATAACTGGGCACAGGCACTGATGGCGTTAATGATTTGTATGTATTTTCCTGAAATTGTGTAAGACACATCATCTTCGAAATTAAGTAGCAATTCTTATAAACTGAACACTTTAAAAAATAATTTGGGAGTAAGCATTAGGATAAAATGTTCATCCTGTGAAAAATTTGGAATATACAAAAATAACAACTCTTTAAAACAATTTCTCCATTAGTTAAAATGAAAAACTATAAGTCTTTGCTGTTTCTCTGGGTTTATTTAGCATAGCATCCAGCTTTATAAATTGCTTAAATCCAATGTTACGAGTATTAAAAACATTTCATCACTCAATACTGACTGATATTATCTTCTGAGGTAGTTACTAACCATGCATTTATGGAAATGTTACTGCTAACTTGTTATACTTGATAACCTACTACCAATATGTCTGTAATTCACTTTTATCATGCTCTTGGTTGGCTTTTCACCTCAGACTGCTACAAAAAGGGACTCATTAAAAGATCTCTAGTAACAGCTGTTGGGAAAGGACCAGATACATTTTTCATTGCCCATGGTTTCCTTGGCAGTCAATTTGTTGTCCATCGTTACATTTAGAAGTTCCAGTTATTTATGCCAGAAGTTAGTGAAAATAAGTGTTTTTAATTGCTCCTTATTTGATAGAAGTATATAGTAATTTTACTTATCTGAAATATTAGAGAAAGAAGAGAGATGATTATTGTGGGTACTTAAAAAATAAAATCAGTTAATTAGTTAAATTAGTCTATCCCACATAAATTTTGAGTCATGTACTGTGTTAGGAGCAGGAAACTTAAAATCATAAAGCAAATTTTCTGTCTTCAAGTATGATACAGATTTTTAATTTGATACAATTTTATCATATTTTATATTTATTTAAAAAATGTTCTTGATGTGTTTGGTATGTTTAAAGAAATTGATAAATTATGTAAATATCAAAGGAAAACTCATGATTCAGCTTATTATTATAGAACTATTTCAAATTAAGAAATTAAGACAGTTTTTCACATGATGAAAACTGATATTCACATCAGTGTTAGGCATATTACTTTGATGTGAAATATATCTAACTTCAGCTTTGAGGTATTCTCAACAAGTTTTAGTCAAAGTGCTACTCATTTCCCATGATCTATACCAATGAATTGAGCTATGGGTAGAAAATCAGTAAGACTTTCCTTGTTACCACACGCCCAATCCTGTGCTCATAGCTAACTATGGTTGTTGGTCACCAATCATGGCATTCTTTACCGCTGAGACTGCATTCTCTCCTGATCCTATTCATGAAACTAATAATGTGTTTTTGTTGTCACTTTCACCGTTGCTACATGCCATCTGTGTTCAGGACTGTCTGTTGAAATACAATTGAAGGCCATTTCCATCTCCCGTTTTAATTCTTTTCTATATAACTGCACTTATACAATGTATCCATAGTTGATTCTAATCAGTGGACAGATCAATTGGCGCATATGTGCTGTTAGACTCTGTGTACATATAAATTATTCAGCATTTATGATTATTCAAACATCATTCAGTAGATATGGTGCCTATCTTTTTATCTAGCTCCTATTTATCAAGTTAACTCTCAGTATGCCTTTGGTTGCTCAAATATAAACTAACTTGCTGTTGCTTAAAACACATGCCTCTATTTTTCTCAAATGACTACTAAATTTAATATTAAATAATTAAAGTAACCATTATTCTCATATAAGAAAACATGCATTCCTCATTTTTAACATGTATTTTAAATCATCTCTTGTCCCACAGCAATTTTTCTTCATTATTCTGTTTTGATTTTGTGCATGTATCAATAATTCATGTTATTGTTTTTATGTAATTCTCTTCTTAATGTCCACTATTTAAGAGTCAGTATTCAAAATTACTAACATTACAATTCCTTCTTGTTATGTTTTTTACTATTCTTAAATTTGCTGATGTCAAATTTGTGTATTTCCTCCCTAAGTTATAGAATTATTTCTAAACTTCCTGTGTACAACCTTTTGTTCCCTGAAGACATGATTATTGAAGTGCACTTTCACTCAATATTTAAGTGTCCTTTTAGAAAAGAGCATTATTTATTTCCACCTTTGAAATCAAAGTCTGTGGAACGCATAATACCCACATCCGATGATTTTTAAAATGTCTTCTTTTATAGAGATATGACTACTCTTTAATTATAATACCCCTTGGGATATTTCAACCCTCTCACACAAGAATGAATTCTAAGGCTCTTGCTATTGTACATCAGTGTGATTACTAAATTGGCTAAACCCATAAAGTATGTTCCTTAGAGTTTAATTAATGGTAGAACTGTAGGCTGTTATTGTTCTAACTTAATTTAATACTGAGGTTGACAAATATCTTCAACTTGTTCTTGGGTTGGGCCTATAGAATATTAAAAATATGTTTTCTTCATAAGAAACATCTTTCTGAAGCAAATGAAATTTTTGTAACTTTAGTCATATGTAATTGAAAATAGCCTCCTATTAGGAATTTTCTATTTTAAATTTGTTTATTAAAAAATATTTTATTTATTTATTTTTAGAGAGGGAAGGGAGGGAGGAAGAGAGAGAGAGAGAAACATCAATATGCAGTTGCTGGGGGTGGTAGCCTGCAACCCAGGCATGTGCCCTGACTGGGAATCGAACCTGCGATGCTTTGGTTCGCAGCCCGTGCTCAATCCACTGAGCTATGCCAGCCAGGGCTAAATTCCAGTTTATTTAACAATTTTTTATAGAACTAAAAACATTTTTAGTGTGATGTAATCCCTAAAGAAAATATTTTAGTTGAATCTAGAGTTTGTTCAGAATGGCTCTTATTATGAACATCTAAAAAGTTCTGTCTTGACAAATCAGTGCTTCTTTATCTTTTCTAATCTTCATGGGCTTACTCTGGATTTTTAAAATACTAATGGTTTTTATTGAATAACTCCTACATGCTTAAACACTGTGCTAGAATAGTAAGAAAATAAAAATTTGCACATGATATCATGGCTTCCTTTGGGAAATAAGAATCAAATAACCACAGAACACTTAATAAACAGAAAAGGAATGCATGTTTTTCTATGACATTGAAAGCAAAGAGACATGGTTTTGTTTAGGTGAATAGTTGGAGAGCAAAAATAGCTTAGGATCATTCTGAGGAAGTGAAACATGAACACTTCCACTAGCAATAAGAGAAATACATGTATATTATACGTTATAATTTAAACCTATGTCATGGTAGAAAAAGTCATCTTAAATAAGATTCCATACATGTGGGCTTCTGACTGAAGCAACCTCAGGAGAGAAAGATGTAGAAGTCATATATGGTCAGCTGGAGACTGCAGTTGCACTAGGGAACTCTAATTAGCAATGCCCAGTGAGAGGAGCTCCAAGGAATCCAAGAAATTGTTTTAGGAATAGGGTTAAAAATTCACTCAGTTTTTGTAAGACAACATGAGTTTATTTTGCTGTCAATCAATGAGTACTTCTTATTGACTTTTAGATCCCCTTTAACTCTAAAATTATCCCAGTTGTACTGATAAATTAATGGTTACTCTGTGTATGAGACAAAAAAGAAAAGAAGTATTTGACACTTGCCACACAAGAGAGGGCGTTAATTTTATGATTTATTATTTTCATATAAAGAAAGGTCTTCGCTGGAACTTACTTTCTTCAGAACAACTCTGCAGGGACCAGATACAGGCAGTGAATGGAGGACAAAAATAAATTCATTAGGAAGAAGTGATAAAAAAATTTCCAACCATGACCTGCTGAAATAAGGTTGAATGTCTTAAGGCAAATTCTGTAGATAATAGAGGGAAATACTGAACTAGCTGAGAAACTGAAGTTTGTGTTAGACAAAATTATATTTCAACACCTACAAAAAGACTGTCAATATCAGAGAAACCAGAAAACTCTATGCGATCTACTCAAGTTAATGATGGAGATAGAACATAGAAGTAAAGATTTGCTAAGAGACTTGATTAGAAAAAATAACTGCTTTCTCTTTATATGCTGCAGAATCAACTCAGACCCAAATTGACTGAATACTAGTTATTGACATTATTTGGGGGTTTGTACTATGTGTTAAATACTCTCCTGAGGGTTTTACATAGGACATTTCATGTACTCATCACTCCTGTGAAAGTGGTATTATTATGCCCATTTGAAGCATGACTTATCTGAAAATTATTTAATTATCCAACTTCACAGAGCTAGTGAAAATAACTGAGAAAATTGGAATCTAATTCTGTCTTTAAAATACATACTTGTTACCACTGGACCCTATATTATTGGCACATGATTATTGTTTTCTGGAATTTCTTGGTGATAAAAAGGTACATATTATATGTTTAATTCAACACTCACCATCACATTTAGCATACTGTCTGTCGTGGAACACTGCTCAATAAAGGTTTGTGAAACACTGAAAACTACTAGGATTCCTAAAGCTGAGAATTCAATGCTTACAATTATCTATTCACTTCTTTTCTCTGAACTCCCAGCATTGGGCTTGGTGCAGGTTTTATAACCGAGAAGCCCAGCGAACAGCGATCTCTCTGTGGGTAAGTTTGTGTGGTAGATGGAGAAACAGGGGCACTATCATTTGTAGCTTGTCCTTAATGAGACAGAGTCTGTTTCTCCCTCCTTGACTTCCTTTGAGTAACACAACATGGTAGCCTCAGAAGTACTTGCAGCTTTTTTACTCTTGATCTCTTGGGATATTACTGCCATCATGTGAAGTGGGGTCCATTAAAGACCACCCTACAAATGTGTAAGACATGCTAGTGAGGCTCTCTGAGACCCCCCCTTCCCAGTGCTAGTAAAGTTACTAGCTGACTGCAGCTACATGAGTAGGTCTCTACAAGACTACGAAAAGAACAGAACAGTAAACTCACAGAATCATGCAATATTTTAAGTTCTAGTACTTTTATTTATTTTAATGTAGATATAATAACTTAGAGTATTAACTGCAATTATCCAGATAAAAATTATGAAAATGTATTCATTTTATAGCCTTAGAAGTATGTGTGTGTATATGTGTGTGTGTGTGTGTGTATGTGTGTGTGTGAGTATTATGAATGAAACTTGATACTCTGGCTGATTCCCATACCTATAAAATCAGACTCTAGTGGAGTGATGCAAATAGTACAGAGTAGGTCTGCCTTAACTCATGGAGATGTTGCTCGATTGAATCCTTGATCCACTTTACTATCTCACACTTCCCTTCCCCAGATATATATCTCACTTGTTACACATCTGTTTTATGTAAAGAAACTTCCAATAATGCAGTTTTTCACTGTTTATTTAATGGAGTACAAAATGAAACCCCTTCCTATTTCTTAAGTAATAATTTTATCAATTATTATTTTTATATTCTGACTTTCCTTAAAATAGATATCTGATATTTTCAGAACTGACTCAATGTGGCATTCGTTTTTCCTTGTTGCTTTCTACTGGTCTGTCAAAAGATAAATGATTTAATTAATGCAGGTTTCTAATTTTTCAGCTATTAGCATATGGCTTGACAAGACAAAACTACAAAAAAAATTTATGACAGCTTTCAGCTTGTTTTCCCCCCAAAGTAATTTGTTTTCCATGGTTTTCTGATGGAGGCTCATAACTTACACTGGTCATCTCAAAGTCGCTAATTTATAATACAGTCAAACAGGTACTAAATCATGACATGGTGTGTTACATGTTTCCTCTTATGTGCTCAATTTTAGACTCTAAATAGTTTAAAGGGTTTTGGGAAAAGCTTCAGACTTTCAAAAGTTCATAAACTATATTAAGTTGAAAATTATTCAAAAAACACTATTTTCCCATTGAGTCATCAATAATATATCTCATGTTTGATTATGATTATACAAAATAAATGATAAGCACAACCTTTAACTCAAAAATGTTTTTGATGTGATATTTAATCATGAAAAATGATAAAACTATTAACAGTGAAAGGCACCAGATGTTGGACTCAGAGCCCAGGAACTCAAACACAAGAGAAAGTCTATTTAGAAGGTCACGGCGATGGAGGCAGTGAGCCCTCTGGGCTGCTTGGACTCAGGAAAAAGGTACAGAGGCCAAGAGAAGCGCCCTTGGAGCTTAGGAGAAAGAAAGCAGAGGTACTGTGCTTGGGGGAAGAAGAGGGGGAATGAATAAGTGTGCTTTAGACCAAAGAGAACATACCTGGGGATAAAAGAGGGTGGGGGAAGGCCCAAGCATGTCAGAGAGATAGAGGCAGAGAGAGAGAGAGAGAGAGAGAGAGAGATGAGACTGTGGGGTGGGGGAGGGAGAGAGAGTAACACTCATGCTCAGTCTTCTGTCCTAAGGGGTTTTATCCCCTCTCTAAAGGCAGGGATGTTAGGAGAGGTCCCAGTGTAGGAGTACAATAGAATATTCATCAGCTTTCCAGGTGTGTCTTTCAGGGTTGTGGTCTCCACTAATTGCTCAGCACCAGGGCAGGGGGTCATTAGTCGAGAAGCTGGTCCTGATGTCAGTCATGGCCTGGCCTTGCTGCTTTTCTGGGCCTGGAACTGAAACACAACTGAGGCATAAATGTTATCTGTAGGGTTTAGTGCTCAAGGGACTGGTCCTGCAAGGACTTGTAGAGGGGTCATATACTATTCTCCAGCAACCTTGTTCCTTCTCTAAGGGGGTCTAACCCACATGATTAATGATATGCTAGGGGAAGAAATGTCAGGGGAGGTACAAACTGTACAACTAGAGATATACTAGGGGAGGTATACCCTGGCTACCCTGGCTACAAGGCTCAGGGTACAAGGTCACCCTGAGAGCAAGGCTCAAACCAGTTTTGCCCATTGCTACGTACGTAGGGCTTTCTGCACTGGTGACCTTGTGTACCTGGTCTACCTTTCTATGTTGCTCATGCCTAACTGCCAACTACAAAACTATTAAACAGCACTTATTAAAATCCTTGCTTATAAGACATAGTTTTTTTGTGGATATCAGCATACAGTACACAGATTGAACCCATCATAAATAAATAGATTCTAGACTATAGTAAATACCCTTAAATACAGACACTGAGTGCTTGTCTTACTGAAGCTTTTAAGTTTTGGTTAGTGCAGTATAAACTGATCATATCACAATGATGTAGATCCAGCATAGTTGTGGTTTTTTTTCAAACTTTCTCCATTTTAAACACTGCATAAATTATTAATTAAATTAGGCCATTCAGTTTTTAAAACACAGTTGCATATACCTTTGCAGTACAGTTTCCCATAAATGTTCAGCTTTTATATTGCAAAATAAATATATTGTTAGGAGTATTTTCATTGTCATGTGCATTAAACTTTAAAATTTTATCTTATAGTAATAAAATCTCAAATGAATTATTTGGATAAGGGGCAATATTTTATATTTTTCTTATTTTTTGGAACTCTAACGCAATGAAAAAATTGCAAAGGTAATTCTGGACAGCTGTCATTCACGATCAAAGCCAACTCAAACGGAATGGCGGCCTAGTGGCAAGGTTCCCATGATAGCGACTGCATTTGCACAAATGTCTCCCTGCCTCTATTACCAGTTGGAATGATTACTTGCCGTTCTGATTTGTATTTAAAACTGATACGAACATGCATTTCAAAGGTTTTCTAGTAAGTTTCTTTCACTTTGAAGTGTGAAGAGCCTTCTGTTACTTGGAAAGACAGAGCCGTCTTCTTTTTCCACGTCGATAGCCACCTCCCTGACAGGTATCAAGAAAAATGCATGTCAACTGATACTCTTTTTCCAAACTCCTTGCCATAGAAATGAATTTCAAGGTACACCTAAAATAAAATTTTACCAACTTTTTTATAATTTAGTACTGAGCAGGACATTAAAAAATCATTCTATTATACATATGTAGTTTATAAGCCACCTCTGCTATATATATGTAGTATATAAGCTATATGAGAAGTCAGTGAGACCCTTATTTAAAATATTTAAACTTTAAATTCTGTCAGAAAAGTGTAAAGCACTCAGATCATGTTTTATTTGCAAAAGAATTCATACTACTGGGAGAAAAAAAAAAGCACAGGAATTCAACTTTTGAAAGATGGGATTTGACCTGAGAAGCAGTTTTGACCCAAGTAATAATGATTATTTTTAATGAGTATTTTTTAGTGACTAGAGTGAGTGTAAAGTTGGTAGGCACTAGGTAGATAATATTAACAGCCACCTGCCATTTAATTTTTAAACTACCCCATATGTAGCTTTGCATAGTTTTTTTCATATTTCAGCTTTAACTAGACATTTTTAAAAAATTATTTTCAGATTCAATTGCTATACTCACAAACCTATAGGAAGATAGGAAATAAATATATAAAACACACATAGTAAGGGAATTAAGATCATTTGATGATAAAGAAGGCAATGAAATATTATGAAAGGGTATACCATAATAAATTATACAAATCTTAGATGCTCAATGTGATATGCATCAAGTTGAGACATACAGCTGAAGACTAAATTCAGATTTAAAAGAGAAAGTGTTATCAATTGCATGTCTAGTTTCAATTGTGGAGGCAAAAAAAAATACAGTCACAGAAATAGAAGAACATTTAAAAATATTTCACACCTTTCTGGAAATATAAAAAATATTTCAAACTCTTAACATAAAAATGAAATAGGTTGATATTAGTTTTATAATATAACCTGTTAAATGTTCAAGTGAAACAGTGCTTAGGAGAATCTTTGGTTGCTTGGAAACTGTAATTTTATTTAAATTATAGTACTGATATACATAAAAATGACACAATTCAGTAAAAGGTAGCATGACTATTTAAATTCAAGGTTATTTAATGAAAGAGTATTCATTAATGTTGTATTCATGTGTAATGCTAGTGTTTGGAAAATTTCACACAATATTATTAAATAATAATGACAATAGTCTTAAAAACATGGAGTATAACAGATTTCAAAAGATTTATGAATACATATCGTATCATATAAAAGCATAGCTCATATATCTCACACGGATTAGAATTATATATCACTAAGTATAACAAGAACAATTCAATTCCTGTACAGCTGAATAATTTTTACATATAGGTACATTAATATAATATTTTCACAATACATATAGCATATGTTCCTTCACTAAAACCTTCAGTATCTGAATTATTTTGTCTATACAAACTCAGAAAACAAAACACCGCATTTCACAGTGTGTTAAAAAATTTCCCTGGCTGTCTTTTACTTTGCACGAGTACTCAATTATGGACATATTTCACTGAGTTCAGAATCACTATATTTTTAGGTCCCTGCATAAGAAAGATTTTACCAACAAACAGGTGCGGAGTTGTGACCTAAGTGTTATGACTTAAAGTATTATATAGTTTCTCTTATACATCAATAAACTACAAGTTGGAAAACTTGAAAGAAAAGCCTCAAGCACTTACTCTACCTTTATTTTATGAATTTTATTAATTTTACCTAAATGCAACCACATATTAATGTTTGGTTTTCTTTTTATAGAATGATTCTAATAAATGAAGAAGGGTGATGGAAAGCATGTCACAGTTTTGTAACTCCAATGAAATGATGACTTAATGAATGAGCTCCGATGGCTCCAATAGACATAACGAGCATCAATCAGATAATGTGTGTCTCTTCATGGAAACACACAAGGCCATGAAGAATTCTTTTCAAAACTCTCAGACCTCAGTCTACTGCAGGTTTCTCACTCCACTGACAAATATATAGAAATATATGAATTTACAGTGTATGTGAAATGATACTGTAGTATAGCATCAGCAATATGCATACCAGGGGAAAATATAAATGAAACAGAAATCAAGCAACATAGTCTGTCCAGTATAAGTTGGAAGGAAGGGAAAGAGAGGGTGAAAGAGGGTATATAGGTCAGTAATGCGTCGACAGTTGTAATATGTGGAAGTTCTTTGAAATCTAATTAAACAAATTAAACCAAAAACTCCATTCATGTAATAATTTGAAAAAACCTAACCCTGAATAGATAGTTGTGAATACATTTTTTTGAATGTTGATACTTTTGAGTTGAAAAATTAGTATTATGGTTGTGTTTTATTAAAACAATCCTTATCTTTTATAAGTACATTCTGAAATATCTATAAGTGAAGTATCATGTTGTGAATTTTTCTTGGAAATAATCCTGAAGAAGGTCAGACTTGAGTACAGACCATAAATTGACAATATGTTATCTGCATAACAGGGGTTTGGTATACTACTACATGAGTATTTTATACATGTTTGCAGTTTTGCAATGAACAAACTGAGCTAACAAGCAAAATAAAGATAGACTCACAGATGGAGAACAGATGACAGCTAGTGGGGAGGAGGGGAAGTTAGGGAAAGGGATTACGCAAAAAGGAAAAAGGACTCCTGGACACGGACAACAGTGAGGTGATTGCTGGAGGGAGGCGGTGTAAGAAGACTAAATGGTAATGGAAAAAATGTAATAAAGATTATATAAAATGTAAAAAGTTAAAGCTGAATCTCAACTGAACAATAGCTTTAAAACTTAAGAATGTCAAAACCCCACAAAGATCCAAGTTTTTCATCTGCATACTGGGGGTAACCTATAGTATTCATCAGAGATTTATATACAACTTATAAAAAGTATTTAAGGTTTTAAGAAACTAAAAATAATTGAATATAAGAAATTTATTTTATTATTTTAAGCAAATATCTATTATTGTAGTTTTATACAGTACCAGACTGATTTTGGATATGAACTTTGGCTTTTGCAAATGGTATATGAGAACTGAAGAGCAGGCCTATATTATATGATTATTATTGCTAGTCTTTTCCTCTTTCATCCACTTGGTACTTAAAAAAAAGCCTAGATTCAAAGTCAACTTTGTGCTTTTTAAAAATAACATAAATTCATTGTTACCAAGCCCTAATATATGAAATGTTAAAGGGACTTAACTAAGAAAAAGAAGATGATCAAAACTATGAACAGTGAAATGACAACAAACTCACAACCATCAACAACTGGACCTAAAAAAAAAAAAAAACAGACAAAACAAACTAAGGAAACAACTAGAAAAGGAACAACATTATAGAAATGTACATCACATGGAGGGTTATCAGGGGAGAGAGGAGGGAATGGGGGGAAAGGTACAGGGAATAAGTAGCATAAATGGTAGGTACAAAATAGACAGGGGGAGGATAAGAATAGTATAGGAAATATAGCAGCCATAGAACTTATATGTATGACCCATGGACATGAACTAAGGAGGGGGGCAGGGAATGCTGGTGGAGGCAGGGAATGCTGGTGGGAGAGAGTGTGCAGGGCAGAGGGAAATAAAGGGGAGAAAAAATAGTACAATTATAATAGCATAATCAATAAAATATACTTTAAAATAAATTCATATATTTTTATATTTTCAAATATGCTTGAGAGGACACAAGCATATTTTTATGCAATCATAAAAGCAGATAATTCTAATGAAAATATTTCAATGAGAAAGAAGAGTTCACATTTATCACTGTACCTTGATGTTCTCTGTCTCCACCACCCTAGTCCAGACTTGCTCAGTGTGCCTTGCCATTTTCATTCTGCTGATAGACTTGCCCCAAAACTTTTGAAAACAGAGATCTAATCATATAATGTCCCCATTTAAAAACTTTTTTTTGTCGTCCCACTATTTTTCTTTTTTCATACAGCCTGACAGGTGCTTGCCATGTCTCCAGTGTCACCTCAGTACACCCTCCATTTTCTCATCATGATGGACATTACATGTCACCCAGGCTCCCACCGTCCTCAGGAGTTCTGTCTTCCCGTCCCATCTCTCACCTCATCCCTGTCACTGTCGCAGGAAATTTCTGCTCATTTTTTAATTTCAGGTGTCATAACATTGCAAGAGTGGGCTAATTCTTTTTGCTATGAATATCCATTAATTACCTGTGACCTCTCCTTCAAAATACTCATCACACTTACACTTGTGGAATGTTTCTTATCAACTGCATGCCCCATGAATGTCAAAGTCATTGTTATTTTCTCTCTCAGTACTTTATCTGTGTTGTACCAGCGTGTGCTCCTGCACCAAATGTGATGTTTATTGTGATGAAGTCTTGATCATGTTGGACAAGTGCCCAATTTAGAAATTTTCTCTGGTAGAAAAGAAAAAAAGCAACATTTCCTTTTCGTCACATGTTGCCAGAAAAAAAGGCACTTGGCAATAAAACTTACTTTAGGATCCTGACTTAACATCAGTTTATGGTGATGGAGAGAAATCAAAAGTCTATACACTATTAACTTCCATAATAGCCCTTGATACAGAATTCTGTATAATGATTATATTAATACATATCACCAATAATGTCATTTACATTTAAATGGAGACAAATCTCAATAAATAAATACAGGAGGCCAATTTATTTCCAACTTCATAGAAGAAAATATATGTATATATACATACCTATACAGAGAAAGCATGAGAGGGCTAAAGAGTGAAGGAGAAGATAATTTATGTCCAATGGCATGATTACTTAAATAATTTTAAATAATAGTAATTAGGTGTTGTTTCTATTAGGTATTAGAGTGAGTATTTAGTTAGATGATAATGGCAGAGCAGTGAAATTTATGAACCAGTGATAATATCAATACAGAGTAAGGAACAAAAAAATATATCACGTACTAGTAGAGAAACAGACTGTAAACAAGGATACAAAAATTGGCCAACTAGGTAATATAGAAGTTGAGATGGATGGTAACCTAGTTAAGGGACAGTCATGGGGGCAATCCTACAACCTAGGAGGATCCAGAGTGTTCCCAGAGCACAGCAATGCTGTGACTACAGTGTTATTTCCAATTCCATTGTATGGAAATGCAATTGAAACACACACAGACACAAATACCCAAATTAACATTTTAATTCTGTGTATGACTTTGTTGCTCACTTGACAGGATGAATTTATCTTGAATTTAGTGACACATATCTGATGTATGTAAATGACTAAATTCCATTTTTTTTGTAAATAGCATCCACCTAATTTTGACTCTCACTTTGTTTTAACCTTTATTTTTCAAAAACACTTTATGGCATTTTAAGTTTATATAAAATTAAGGAAATTTGGCTAAGCAAACATATAGAGTGCTGTTATTTGTGGTCGTTTTTGTATAAATAGCAGGTTTCAAGTCTACAATTAGCAAATGACCAAAGTGTATTTAAGTTAAAAAGGCAAAGTAGAAAAAGATTTACATTATTGGTGGAGGTATCTGAAAAGTTATGTTAATCAATTTGGATTTGTTAGCATTGATTAAATTGGGATTTTAAGTGATTTTTACTTTATTAATTTAAAATATATATATATAGTCTTACAGATATATAATTAATGTTTTATGAATACATTATCAATATTTTCTACCCATTATAGCAGAAAATAAATTCCCTCTAAGTCATAGTTTAAAAATAAGTGTTTATCAACCAATGCAGCAATTGTCATGGACCATTGCATCTTAAGTAGTGCAGCAATAAAGATTAGCGAGCTAAGCTGTTATGGACACCAGAAAGTTTGGTTGTGAACTCTAAAATAATGATACATTTCTATTTGGGATCCCATTAAAATTTATTCCTTCTGTCCAGTGGCTCAAAACACCCTACTGAGCCAAACTACAGAAGACTGATGCAACCAGACAGAAGACAATTGTCACATCAGATAAAGATACAGACTGGATATAGATACAACTTTATAGAATATCAAAATCTAATTTTCAAAATGGAAAAAATCACTGTTCAGGCAATTAAGAAATGAAAATATGTTAAAGGTTGTAACACATCATTTAATGAGGGGACCTCATATATTCATTCACAGAAGGATCAACTCACTGAGTTAGGTTTTGCAAAGGGGTTGATGCTCCGCATGCCATTGAGAGTCAGATTGTTTGCTCCAGGGACAGAAGTAACGTCCCTCTCAAACTAAAATCAACAGTTAACAAGTGATTTCACTAGTGGGTAGGGGAGACAGAGAGAGGTTGGTTCAATAACTATAAAATAAATAAGGTCTCAGGATCTAATGCCAAACATGGCAACTATAGTCAATAATAAAGTTTTGTATACTTAAAATTTGCTAAGAGTATAACTTAAATGTTTGTGTGTGTGTGTGTGTTGATAGATGTATTAATTAATTAGATGTAGGAATATTTTCACAAGGTATAAATAAAATAACCACAATGTACACTTTAAATATTTTACAATTTATGTCATTAATTATACCTCAAAAAGCGAAAATTTGAAAAACATCCCTAGACATAAAAAAATAAATAAATAAAGTAAAACCAACTGATGTGTCTAAATCTTAGACCTTTAATCAATACTAAAATAAGAGATTAAATAAATATATTTTTTTCTATACAATGAATAGAAGCAAAACCCCCATATGAAAATGAAAGAATACACCACCCATCTTTTTGTCTAATTTCTAATTGCCAGCTTCTTCTAAGAGAAGTGAAAATGGTGGAATTGTGTTGTCTTTCCTGGAAAAAATGCATAAAATATTCTTGAAAACAAAAGAAACTACTATAGTTTAGATGGTATGAGAGAAGATTCACATAGTCAACCAAGATAGATTGACCTCGAGTATCTCCAAGGAACTGAACTTGAAGTAATGTACATAATTCTCAGAGCATCATGTTGCAATTTGAAACCAAAACAAACATGCTTAGCATGTTAGTTGCCCTATGATGAGACAAGCTAGTCCAGGCAGTAAAATCACTATTAATGGAGGCTGAAAAGATATGCATTTTGGAAGTTGGAGCAAATGATTTTCTAATTTCTGGGTAACATCTCAGCTTCTGTGACTCTCTTTGCCTCCACTTTGTCTAGTAACAAAGAAAAACAGAATGATTTTATCTTGTGTCTTTTATAAATAAATTGAATTATCTCAAATTATTCTTTCTATATTTGAATTAAAGATTATGATTCTTTGGTTACTTTTCTTTCCTTGTTAAGATTCCATTCATTGCTCTACACAGTGATTTTTGTGTTGTCTTTTAAGTGAGTATGTGTGTTAATCATGATAATTTGGTGCCTGGAAAATTGTCCCAAAGCACGTGGAATTGTGCTACAAATGATATTTCAGAAAGAATATGTAGTCTAATTTAAAAAATTCCCTGAAAATTAAATCTCATGCAGATAAACATTCTTAAAAGAGTTCAATGGATATATGTATTTAGGGGTTTATAACTTTCTAAAAAGCCCTATGCCGGAGTTTTCATGTTTGTTTCAGTGTGAAGGTGGGTGAGATTACAGTGGGAAGGTCTGAGATTTGTAGGACAATCAACATTAAATGAGAAAATTACATTTGATTCACGAAGCAATAAAATGCTAAATTACTAATACAGACCACAGAATATCCTGGTGCCTTAGGTTGCAGATAAGATTATAATTGCCTGATAAAGTAAACAATTATACTGATGCAATGCATTGTATATAATGTATAATTTCACTAACCTGACATATAGGCCCTAAAACACTTTTTTGTATGAACTTCTTAACATTGTAACTTCAGCTTCTTTAATTTTTAATATATCTGACCTATAATGAGACTATAAATTCATCGTCATTTTTATCCTCTAGAGCATTTAAGGCTGTGACTTGCATTAAATAACCAGAAACTCTGAAGAAATAAGGGTTGCTGCATTTTATATTTTAAATTACTTAGGCTGTAAAGATTTGTAAGGCTTTTGACCAAACATAGGTCAGCCACATGGAATGCTAATGAAACTTGTGTGAAGATTATTCCCCAGGGACCAATAATCAGGAATCTTACCCTGTCACACAATTTACTCCCTGTTCTTACTACCGAAACTTGGCTTCCCCCTGATTAGATATTTTCTATAGAAGCTGGTATTTTTCACTACATTTAGTCCCATGGAATATTTTCCTGGAGGATTTTTTTGTTTGTTTTTAATTTCATTTATTGATTCTTCTTTCTTCACTGAAACAAAATAATTTGGAAGACTTGTCACTGTGTGTAATCCCCTCTGTGATCCAAAACGTTTTCTCCTTGTTGCTTTTAATTAACTAACATGTCAATCAGATTGCCACTGCTTGTGTGTATATTTACCCATTATCAATGTTTGTATAGACATTTAGTTTAATCCGTATCTATATTGCATTTACCTAATTCTTTGATAAGCAGGGTTTTTGCTTCTATGTTAGGGTAAGAGAGTATTTAGACAAACTATGCTTTCCTCAAGTAGCCTTTTTTTTTTTTTTAACTTTTTTAAATCCTAAGAAGAACAATACTGCCATCTTAAGGCAAAATAAATTAATTGTTAGGAAATACTACAAAATTTTGTTAACACATTTTAGGTTATCATTCTAACCTAATTTGAAGAAATAACCTAATATATCACAGATTTGATAAAGTTTGAATACTCTCTCAACTTCTGCAAAAAAAGAATTTCATAATGTACATCAAAGAATCATGTGTTTATTTTGTTAACTGTATATACTTTGATTTCAGAATTTCAGCCCTTCTCTCAAAATTGCAAATGGCATTTTCAAGGTATCTGGATAATTAATACTTAAGGGGATTGTAAGCCATGGAATTTCACTTATGACATTTGAAAATGTACATAGACATTCACATGATATACAGTATTGAGACTAGTATTCTGAAGTCTGCAATAATAAATGGTAGAGAAATGCAGAGAAGGATGGCAAGGATAGTTAAGAGTAAGACATGATGGCTTAGGAAAGCTATTGTTGTCATAAGAGATAGCATGCTACTCCATATATATCCCTAACATTCTATCTGCTTAGGAGAACAATGTGTCAAACAGCTGATGTGTGATTGATGAAAGATGAGTGTAAATTTGTGGTACTCCGAAAGGCAAAATGAGAAACATACAATGGCTCCTTATTTGAAGGTTGACAGTTTGAGAATATCTGGTGGGAATCACTCCAACTTCTCTCATCTCCTCAGTATCTTTATTTTTTCTTGCTGTCTCCTAATTTCCAGTGACCTCAGAAGACAATGTACACATATTCTCTTTCAGTTTTTTAATATTGTACTATTCATTTTTAGAGAGCTAGGAAAGGAAGGAGAAAGAGAAGGAGAGAAACATCAATGTGTGGTTGCTTCCTGTGTACCCCCTACAGACCAGTAACCCAGGCATGTACCCTAATTGGGAATCGAACCAGCGACCATTTGGTTCACAGGCCAGCACTCAATCTACTGAGCCACACCAGCCAGGACTGTATTCTCTTTTCTAAATCTAAGCTCAGTATTCCATGTTCTTAGATTTACTCTTGTTTCCCATGGCTGTTAGGATATAAATGCCATAAAGTCCTAGGCCTTTCACACTCAAACATACCTACAAACATATGCCCATTTCTCCCACGACCAGTCTCTATTGCCTACACAATAAAAATTACCCTAATTCACATTCCTCGTCATGTTAAGCAATGAGTGTTTAAAAAAAAAACATTTAAAGCACCATCACTACTAGGTAACATCATCTGAACTATCTATCATGGCATTAAGTAGCTTGGTGAGTAGTGTAGCATTTAGTTTCACCGTATTTATTTCAATAATCTGTAAATATTCTATGCTTGCTTCATAAGGTACACTATTCCCTGAATATCTTTTTCCTCTTTCATTTATAATAGTTCCTATACCTTGAAAACCTCTTCTTTCTTTAACAGTAGACATACTAATATTTCTTCATAATTCAGCATAATTGCAATTTCCTCTGTATAGTTTTCTATGTAGTTAAACCAGTTAAAGTTTTTTTTTCTATTTGCTTCTTATACTTTGAATCTCCATTACATCATCTCATAATTGATAATAGAGTATAATACAGGGTTAATTAGAAAACGTGATGAGTCTTATTCACCATTGTACTCAACATTTTTTAATATGGAGCTCTTTACACATTTTCACGGGTAGAACATTGAATTTGTGAAAAGCAAAAATGAATGGGAACTTTAGTTTTACTTTGTTATTATTGTCTTTGTGGCCCTGGGGAAAATATCACTTAATTTCTCAGTCTTCTGTTTTTTCAAGTAAGGGTCAAAGACATTATTTTTCTCAATGACAGAACAGTGTTGTTACTAGAAACATGATTGATAGCATATTCACATTAAACATGCATTATGCTGTTATTATTAAGGAACATTGACTAATTTTCTGTCTCCTTAAATATACTTCACTATTCCTCATTCTCACATTCAGAATACTTTGTGTATCATAGATCCTACCTTGAGCCTTTTCCTTTTGGCCAGATCTTTATCCATCCATACATGTGTCATCTCTATTCTAAATAACCTTCTTTAAAGGTTTTCATTCCCTTCTGCAGGTACTGCTGATAAATTAGTTGTCTTGAAGTATCATCTGTCAATCTCAATTTTCTGTTAAAAAATCAGTCATAGCTTTCATTTACTTATGCAATTAACCATGAAAACTTTAGCTTAATAGCCAAAAACTTTAAATGATGAACAACTATTTATAAATAACAAAAACTTCCTAATTTTTAACTCTATTCTGCTATTTTCTTCTGGAAAAAACTTTTCTCTGTACCTCATACATATTGAAAGCTTACCTAAGATAGAGGGGTTTTAAAAAATATTTTTATTGCTGTGAGAGGAAGGAAGGAGAGGGGCAGAGAGAGAAAGGCAGAGACAGAGACAGAGACTGGTATATGAGAGAAACTTCCATCAGTTTCCTGTTGCTTGTGCCCTGGCCGGGAATTGAATCCTCAACATTTTTGGTATATGTGACGACACTCCAACCAACTGAGCAGCCCGACCAGGGCTAAAATAGATTTTTCTACACACTAATATATCCTTCAAAAAGTAATTTTTCTCTTCTGTATTTTTTAATTATTTATTTTTATCACTGTAAGACATATACCTGTATTTTTAGATTATAGCCATTTATGTACATGAATTTTCTCCTTCACTAAACATTTATTTTCCCATCTGAATCACACCTAATACTGTGCTTTGTATAATGAGAAGTGTCCAATGGCTCTGTTTTAAAGAATTAAAAAGCAAAGGTAGTTTAAAAGAACATAAACCTAATTTCAGTAGATTGCATTTAGGAACTTCATAGTTTGAAGTAAAAGATGAAAGAAATTAGTTCATAAGTATATTAAATGTGTTCTGTTTTGAAAGTGAGTTTTCTTCATCTATCACCCACCCATCTAAAATAGGGACAATTAGTTGTTTGCAAAAGTGTTTGAATATTTTCCTCCCCTTGCCACCTCCACCTCCTTCCCCTCTTCCTACTCTTCCTCTTCCTTCTCTTTTCTTGTACCTCTTTCTCTCCTTCTTTTATTCTTGTTCACTGTTGTATACTAGCCCCAAGAACTTTGCCAGGCATGTAATAGATACCAGTGAGTATTTGTTGAATGAACTCTTCCCTGAAAGCAATGGGTTCCTCAATGTCCCCCAAAATATAAGTACTTGAGAATGACATAATGAAATATCTAGTGTCAGAAAACTCTTTGGCAGTAAATTAGACATGGTTAAATCAAAAAGCAGAAAGACATATTAGGTACTATTTCAAAATTGTGTTGAAAGTAATGAGGACCTAAATAAAAAATGACTGGGCATGGGAATGACCATTTGTATAGGTAACAGAAAAGTAGAAACATGATTCTGTGATTGATTACATAAGATTGGATGGCTAAAATGATAAAACCCAGAATATATCTATCAAATATTTGCCTTGAGCAACCAAGTAAAAGCCAGTGTTAATTCTTAAGATAAGCAAAGAAAGAGAAATCTGCTGGATTAGTAGATATTGAATTTAGTTTGGGATATATCGAGGTATAAAACTTTTATAATCAGCAGATGACAGCTGAGAGAGGGTGGAGGTTAGGAGGTGGAAGGGTTGAGCAAAAAGGAAAAAAGACTCAAGGACATGGACATCAGTGTGGTGGTTGCCAGGGAGAGGGTGGAGTAAGGGGGCTAAGTGGTAATGGAAAATAATACAATAAAGATTAAATGAAAAACAAAACAATTTATAATGACCCAATGACCTTTTGAAGGCAGACTTACATAGTTATGTGGAGTGGATTCATAGGCCCACCAAGAAGTTTTAGAATCTCTCCCCTGTTAAATAATGATAATTTATTAGTTAGCAATCTTCTCATAGGCCAATTGATTCTTCCAGAAACAGTCAATAAAATGAGTGTCATACTTTTTTAGTGATTTCAGAGTTGTCATGATTATTTCTCTGTAAAGTAGAACTTTTTTTTCTTGTTGTTGTTCAATTACAATTGTCCCAATTTCCTTCCCCCCAGTTGCTCTCTCCTGCCCCACCCACCTTCTCTGCTCCTTCAGTCAGTCCTCACCCTGTTGTCCATTGCCATGGGTCCTTTATACATGTTCAGTGATTAGATCCTTCTTCCCCTTCTTTCCCCAGTTATCCCCCTTCCCTCCCCTCTGGTTACTGGCAGTTTGTTCCTTATTTCCATGTCTCTGGGTCTAGTTTGCTTGTTTGTTTGTTTTGTTCATTAGGTTCCATTTATAGGTGAGATCCTATTTTTACAGTATCTAAGATGTTTTCTAAATATCTGTATTTAGTAGGTTGTGTTTGGGGGGGGGTTGTCTGTGCATATTTTTATACTGCCCACTAATGATAGAACAAATTTCTTTGATTTGTTAGTACCCACAAAGATGTCTTATATAGAAAATATGGAAGTCTGATACCAAAGCTAAAGGAAATAGCATCTACTAGAAGACTTTGAAGCAGTGAAACTTCAACAAATTGTTGTTTTATCCCATATGTTAGACAAAGGACAACTCTTTTTCAACTATCCTAGGAAATGAACTAAAGTAACTCACAAACCTTTTTGGATATATAGGCTTAAAAGGTATTCAGAGATAGAAAATATGGATTAATTAACAATGAAAATATTTATCAGATCTGGGACTCCCTAAGACCATCATGGGAGAGAGAAAATATTTCTTAAGCACCTCATTGAAAGTAATACTCAGTCTCAATAAAGTTTAAATAGAAATTTAAAAGATTTTCAGTCATTGATAAATTTATCAAGGACTATGTTTTTTTCCATTTATTTATTTTTATCAGCTATAACCATTTCACCTATTTTCTTTTTAAAATTTATTTTTTTGTATTTTTTCCATTATAATCTATCCCTCTTAAAACTCCCCACCCACAATCACCATACTGTTGTCCATGTCCATGAGTCCTTTATCCATTTTACTTAATCCCTCCACCCTCTAACCCTGCTCCCCAGAGATGTCAGCCTACTCCTTATCTATAAGTCTGTCTCTGTTTTGCTTGTTAGTTCAGTTTTTTTGTTTGATTCCACATACGAGTGAAATTATATGGTATTAGTGTTTCTCTGACTGGCTTATTTAACTTAGCATAAGATTCTCCAGATCCATCCACACTGTTAAAAAGGGTAAAATTTGATTCTTTTTTATGTCCAAGTAGTATTCTGTTATTCAAACACCCCATGTTTGTTTTATCCACTCATCTACTGAAGGACACTTGGGGTGCTTCCAAATCTTTGTAATTATAAATAACACTGCAATGAACATAGGGATGTTATGTTATTTCAAATTAGTATTTTGGGTTTCTTTCGTTAAATTCACAGAAGTGGAACTGCTGGGTCAAAAGGCAGACCCATTTTTAATTTTTTGAGGTGTCTCCATATGCTTTCCACAGTGGCTGTACCAGTCTGCATTACCACCAACAATGCACTAGGGTTCCTTTTTCTCCACATCCTCTTTAGAACTTATTGTTTGTTGATTTATTTCTGGTGGCCATTCTAACAGGTGTGAGGTGATATCTCATGGTGGTTTTAATTTGTGGTAATTAATGACATTGAACATCTTTTCATATGCCTATTCACCATCTGTATGTCCTCTTTGGAGAATTGTCTATTAAGATCCTTTGCCCATTTTTTAAAATTGGATTGTTTGTGTTTTTTGGTGCTGAGTTATATAAGTTCTTTATAAATTTTGGATATTAACCCCTTATCACATGTACCAGGGAATATGTTCTTTCATTCAGTTGGTTTTCTCTTTATTTTATTGATGATGAGCCCTGAAATAAACACATGCCTTTATAGTCAATTAATATTTGACAGGGGAAGGAAACCTTTACAAGGGCTGAAGATGGTTTATTCAATAAATGGTGTTGGGAAAATTGGACAGATATATACAGAAAAACAAAACTAGACAACCTTAATATACCATACACAAGAATAAATTCAAATAGATTAAAGTCTTAAATGTTGGACCTAAACCCATACAAATCCTAGAAGGAAACATAGGCAGTAAAATCTGGGACTTTGCTCATAGCAAAATTTTATCTGACATATCTCCTCAGGCAAGGGGAAAAAATAAACAAATTGGGCTATAACAAAATAGAAAGACTATGATTTTTAAGAATCCAAAATGTATTTGAGTCTGGAGACTGTATTTGTTAATGTTGTAACCTAGAAAAAGCTTAAGAGTGTCAATTTCATTTTTACCAAACTATTGAACTTTTCTTCGATTATTTTAGATGACAGAACTGCTTTTATTTTTTGTTGTCACTCTGAGACTTAAAAAATGAGGATATATAAACCCTCATTATTGCCATTAGATAATAAGCATCCTTCTGTTGAAGACTACTCTCAAATTTTAAAGACTCCAAATTGGCAGAAATAATTTTCTACTTTACTAAAAGTTGGTGTTAAGTGTTTTATTATAGATGTGAAGTGCTTAAGAAAATAATTCATCAAGTTCCAATCAGTAGGTGTTTATAGCCAATACTTCGGAGGTGAGTAAATCAGATGCACTATGATTCTCTGACAGTTCATACTGAAGTACTGAGAAAGCAAAATCCTTGTATCTCTCAGATTATTAATAGGACCAAAGGCAGAGATTATCTTAATTCACCAATATTTTCCCAGTACCATCTCATTTATTCCTCAGTGGAAAACATCTCAACTTCCTGTTGTTCTAAGTAAGGCATTTAGGGTAGAACTTTTCATGAAGCATGGGTCTTATTTTCTTTGCAGTTCTTCAATCTAAGATATAATGATCATGCTTATATTCCACTTGTTTATTCTTCAAGCTATACCTCCAGTGTGTGGACAAAATTATGCCAAAGTAAGTTTCCAAGGGACTGAGTTTATGTTAATGTTGGTTGTTCTGTCATAGCACCAGAGTGTTAGGAGAAAGGATCTTAGTTGTGTGAAAGCCACTGACTTGAGCAGGGGCTTGGAAGATAGTAAAATGTCTCAGAGTGATTTGCAGAATCCACAAAATGAATGGCTTCTAATATATTCCTAGGGCTAAATGCATCCTTGGGGTTTAATGTCAATAGTCAGGCTTGAAAAATAGCAGAAGGGATAAATTAAGCTCAGCATACAATTAATGGTCCATCAGCAAAGACCTATGAGTATATAATGATTTCTCTTTTCCTTGTTTTAAATAGATTTTGTGCCAGTTAAATAACTCCACTGTAATACCACTGCTATAAAAACATTGAGCTTTGAACCAAATATTTTAAATATTATAAGGAGAAAACTACCCATGAGATCTTTATTTGAAAAAAAAAAAGATTTTATTCTGGTATAGTCTTCAGGAAATAAATTAGAGGCTAGTTTTTTTCACTAAATTAAAGATAACAGTTTCTGGACAGTAAATTCTCTCCATAGCCATAATCCATAAAACTCCTCTAGCAGTTTGAGTATTATAAATGGAATTTATAATCATTCTAGCAGCCTCACCTGCAAGGTGAAGATCAGTTCCAAGTCATTCAAAATTATATTCTCAGGTGGGAAGCAGGAAGTAGGAGCATAGAGGCAGCATTTTGCTGTCCATTTGATTTTTCTGGAGTCAGAACTAACTACTGAAAAACATTCTTTAAAACATATCATATAAGACGTGGTAGTGGAATGTTGGTAACTGTGTCAATTAATGAGAATTTATAGTCAAAATAGCATTGCCATAATTCTCATTATCTTTTTTATTCTAATCCATTGCTTGCCAATCTGTCTGACTGCCATATCTAGATCTAGATAAGAGTATTTTTAGTGCATTCAGAGTTTCTGAATTCTGAATTCAACCTGTCTAAAGAGATTTCTTCCCACACATCCTATGTTTCTGCTTCTTCCTCTTTCCATATGCATTTGACTACACTGAGGGCACCACTGTCGGAAACAATCAAGTACAACTTCAGCTCATATGTGACACTCAAATAAACATTTAAAATCTAAGGTAAGTAAATGATTGTTACTTGGGAAATTACTAATTGGTTTGAATCTCAGGTAGGGATTATTATCAAACATTGAAACTCACGTCGTATAAACAAATATTAGACTTGACTCTGTTCGAGGAATCCTATTCAGGGCAGTCTTTATTCAGCTGCATTTTTAGTCACTGCATCTACCTCTTAATCTGTAATATCTTTAAGGTCACTGCATAAATTTCCACATGTGAGCTAAATATAATGGGGCATTTTTGTTGAGAAGTATCACTATCTAACTGAATTGTTTATTTTTTTTCTTGGGAAAATGATGAAATTAGTGTCTGTGAAAAGAACATTAAGTTATAATACTAAAAGTCAGTAGCCCACTGATCTGCAAAGGTAGCTTACCTTTTCTAGGATGAAATATAAGCGGTTTTCTTTGAAAATGATAGTATGGTATAAGGCCATACCACCCTAAACTCCCCCGATCTCATCTGAAAATAATATGTACCACAACTTCTGTAGGTATAATTAAATGGTAAAATATTTAATTCCAAAGAAGTACTGATATCATGCTTGTACTACTAGAGAAGATACTGTAGGTCATCAGGTTATAATAAAAAGTCAAATTAACACTTCACTCAAAAATTATAAAATACCTTTATTCTAAATACATACTCTTCCTTAAATTTATTCCTTATGACAAAGATTATTCTTTCATGCCAAAAATACATGTTCAAGTTTCTTTCTGTAATTAGTTTATTCATCATAACATGGATAGAATGCCTGGATATGAGCTAATTTTTAATTCTGTATTTTCACAATGATATTCAAATACTCAGATTAACAAGCTATTTTAGCAAATCATTAAATATAGCCAGGCATTTCACAAATTTGCCATCTCTGATATTAATAAACTATGGAAACCGATTCTGGGACTACACAATAGTAGTATCCTGACCTTTTTTTTTTAAAGAGGAATATCTAAAGCACAACATAGTATATTTATTTATTATCAATAATGGACATTTAAACAGGATGAATAAAGAATAATGCACAATTATGCCAATTCAAAACTCAGTACTTTTTATTTGAAGAAGGAATACAATGGGAATTTTAATGTCATTATTTTCTATAATCTTATTAATCACTTTATAATTTCCCCCTAATATTAAAGTTTCTAAATGTTTTAAATGGATAACACCTCTAATTTATAAAGTATTAACTTGATAACACGGTTTTTTCAATAAATAGCAATAAAAAAGTGTAACTTCTACCTTCACATTAAAGGCTAAAGGTAGAGGAAAGGATGGGGGAGAGAGAGTTGGGGACTCAGGGAGGCACAGAGAGAGAGAATGAGAATACATTTGTATTACTCTCCCTCACCCAAATTTTAGGGGGATAAGGTTTTGACTTGTGGGTTAAGAATGAAGCTAGATTTACTTTTATACTTTCAATAATGTTTTGTTTTCAAAACCCTACTTTCTCATAATCAATCAACCTTTTAAAATTTTGAACAGAAAATTACTGTCAAAATAAAGTCATGCAAATGCATTAATCCATGATAAGTTTCATATAGCCAGTTTCCCAAATAAGTTACTTTATATCAAAGTGGTAAATTAAATATATACACAAAGAATGATAAAATTATAATGAAATCCAATCCTGTATCATTTAGAATGGAAGTGAAATAAAATTCTTGCCAGGTAACTAACTGTGTTATCCCTAAGGATAAATTCATACATCACAATGCCATGATGTTTAGATCCAGACTTTTTGTAATGCAAGGTTTTACATGACACCAATACATCAAGATTCAATACCATTATGTTATGTAAGCTTAAAGCCCCTGAACATGATTCGAAAGCTATGTACTCCCTGTGAGCAGTGGTACAAATCAGAGAATAATGCCAAGTAGGGTGAGCATCATTGATTGATATTAGAAAAAGTATATGTGTTTTTTTTAATTGACATACAGAAATCAAAATGAATGAAATTTTGTAGCTGAATCAAGGTAACATGTTACTATATTTAGTAAAAATAATACATTTATAAGATCAAATTTTAATCCTTAAACATTCACAAGTATATCTCATCAGTATTGCAGCAAACACACATGACAAAATCTCTCTTGCCCTATGACAGTAGAGAGAGATCAATTATATAGATCATGGGTCTTTGTGTTACATTTAAGAGGGTATTAAATTTAAAAGGAAAGGAACATGTTTTAAAAATAAGATATAAGAAGGATAAGAAGACAATGTTTTGTTTTTATATAGTAAGCATATTTTCCCCAAATAAGCCAATTATCTAGTTTTAATGAATACAGAAGTAGAACTAATGACTGACCAGATTCAAGAAATATTTGTGAGCACTGACTGGTGTGGGTCAGTGGATTGAGCACAGGCCTGCGAACCAAAGGGCTGCTGGTTTGACTCCCAGTCAGGGCACATGATTCGGCTGCAGGTTGGGGGTGTGCAAGAGGCAACTACACATTGATGTTTCTCTCCCTCTCTTTCCCCTTCCCTTCTCTTTGCACATAAATAAATAAAATCTTTTTAAAAATTTTTTTAAATGTTAACATTATTTTTTAACTTTTCAAGTACTGTCACCATGCTAATTTAAATAATTACTAACCACCTAGTTCATACTCTCTTTTTAAAAAATAAATACTGACCTCACAATATTAAGGTTTTTCCTTATTGTTTTATAAAAATAAATGTTTAGTTGAATACTTGACTTTTATTATTATTATTATGTTATTATTATTAATTAATATATATTTCTTTAAAAAGCCACCTACAAAAAAACATTTTGGAGTTTAGTGTTGCTAGATGACTTTTTCTATTAATAATCAATGAAATATTAAAACTAAACAAGAAGAATCACAAAAGTAGATTCTATCTGGCAAAGCATGACAAAGATTCATTACTACCCTCAAGTTGATATAACATTTTCATTTGGAAAACAAATAGTATATACATTATAAGTAATAACTTTAGAAATACAAAAAAATATTTCAAATGTTTTCAGAACTTCAAACAGTTATTCAAAACTAGGCTCACTGGAACTATCCTTTTTATGTAGCAAGCATATTATTTAATAGAAGTCAAAATTCACATAAAAAGAAAAAAAATTGTGAGGGACCAATTTCCTAACAAACAACAAAGCAATTTTGGTCTCTCAAAATGACTTCTTTATTGATGGATGTTTACTATCCTAACATATATCTACAAATATGGGGAACAATAATATGTATCTATGAATAAATGACTATTCTTACTGAAAGCCCTTATGTAGAAAATTAACCAAGAATGATTAAGAACAAATAGTTATTATAACAAAGACTAGGATTACAGAATATAACCACTTACTAGGAGTGCAGTTTGATAAAATATTAAGGCCCTGAATCTCTTAATGCCCTTACCAGTGAACTTGAATAATAATATAAACATTTGAGGATTGTTAGAAAATATAATTAGACAGTGTGGAAATCTGTTATGTTAATACAGTACCTGTCAATAGGTAAATAAAATGTAGATTATTGTGGTAGAATTTACCAGTCCCGTCCATCCCGGCCGTCCCACGGTATTCATCTTGGCTGCAGATGTTCATTAAACACACGTAATACACAGAATCTACCATGAATTTGTGGGGAGACAGAGAACATGGTTACACCCTCTTGTGGGGAGAACACATGGTTAACCCTCTAGTGAGGACAGCCCTGTTCCTTTGTCCCAGTGGGTTTTTTATTGAGAAAGTAGACACAGTTTGTGGATTCACAGTCTGGCAGAAGGGATCAAAGGGAACAGGTAACTTACAAAGATGTTAACAGAGTCCCTGTTGTGATTCCGGGCAGAGATTGGAGTTTTATCGTATGAAAAGGACTACATGGCTCAAAGGCCTAGTTTTGGTTTCCTGTCTGTGCTTTCAAATTCTAAGTTAATAACATCCTCCAGCAAACAAATCTCACAGAATCTTGCATATTCTATGTCCCAGGCCTGATTACCCCAGGGGTCTGCTGCCTCTGGTCTGAGCTGCCCCTTTGGCTGTTTGCTTAGCCCTGAGAAGAGCAGGAGACAGAGGCAGTCAGGAGACTTGGATTTCTCACATCTAAGTACAAAGACTCAGGCTAAGAGGGGGCAAGGGTTGATGTCAATCACCCCTTCCTTTCCACAGCCCCTTCATTTCCATAGCCTCATGAGTCTTATTCCAGAGGCCTTTATGTGGTCAGCACCTGTCTTAGGTTCATTCTCTATCTTCGAGAATTGTTACCCATCATTGGTTAACTGATCAACCATTAAAGGCCAGGCACAGAATAGGTAACGTTCATGCCAGGGAAATAAGTTTTGTCTCCTTAGTGGCTCCTGGTCTGGAGGTCTCTCACTCAGCCCAAGTCACAGGGGGTCACAGCTTCCTGAGACCAGGCAAGGCGGCCCTCAACAGATTATTTGCTATTATCATTATTATTTTTACAGTTTTAATACTTCTAATTTTTGTCATAGGAAATCTCTGTCCAAAAAGGTTATTTTTTATTTTTAGTAAGTAATTAAATGGATTTTTATTTAAAAACACATTTATATGATAAAGAAAAGATATATTCAATTACATTAAAAACTCACTGTCACTTTAGAACAAAAATAAAAACACCTAAGGAATGATCTTATTAATATTTCCGATTATAATAGCATTTTACAAGATAGTTCTATTTTAGATATTGAGAAATTAAAAATCATTGTAAAAGTCAACAAGTAGTTTAAGCTTATTTTAAATTTATTAATTTATATAGAATACAAATTACTCCTTCAAAATCATCAAAATCTAACATACACATATTTTAAGCAGTGTTGAGAATTTGGGCAACTTATGTGTCACACTTTCCTAATCAGCAAGTAGAGATCATGTTAGTTCCTATGCCACAGGATCATTTTGACAATGACATAAGACATGGATAAAGTAGTGGCACATTGTCAAGCTTACAATGAAAATTCAATAAATTGCTATGCTTGTTATTAAACTATTCAATAAAAATAGTTCTATTTAACTTTTAATTTCATACTTGCTTTTTCCTACATAAAGGGAACACTTTAACATTTTCACAGAATCTTTCAACCTTTACTCATAACAATCAATCTCACGAATTCAGGTGGCTGAGTTCCATCTGAGTGAGCTTACTTCTACTGAGGTTTGAAAAGTGTATGTTAACCGTAAGTGTTATCAGAAAGAGTAACACTATTTGACAAATGACCTAATCACTCTTTTCTAGATCAACCCATTTTTCTTCTTATAATAAAATGTCTCTTCCCAAAGTGCATATGGATTTTAATTTCCCTGAATTTCTGGGGTTTTTTCCTACTTTATAATTTAGCTTTGTCCTGAAAAACTAAAATGTTCCACAAGGTAAATGCTCACCCTATTTTACTGCATACCTCACAAAAGTCACTTTCAAGGTTCAGAGAATAACTGCTCTGGCTCCTTTGTGACAATTGTCAGTTTTTGAAAATGCACAAACCTTCCTTCCCATTGAAAGGAAACGTGGGCATTCAACACCACAGGTCAGTCGACATTGGGAGTCTATTTAAAAACAGTCATATTTCGACTGGCATCTGTCACTGTGCCAACATCGGAGGAAAGCTTGCTGCACTACAACTTAAAATGCCCAAAATTTTTATTAAAATAATCATCTTATATTTTTACAAAGGTGTGACTTTGTTTTATGTTATCATAAGGTTATAAAAATAAACTATAACTTTGCTGTAGTGAGTAATTACTTCTAATAAGAACATATCCTTACATTTGCTCATGATTCTCTTTCATTAGCCTGTTCTGCACTCTCTGTAAACTTGAAATTTTCCTCCTTTGGTATGCCATTGTTGCATGCTCAGCTTGAATTCTGAAGCTTTTTTTTTTTAATTTGTTATAGCTCCAGTATTATCCTGAGTAAGCTAATAGCTGGCATCATGCAGTTACATCCCAGATAATTTTTAATTGTGCATGTTTGAAAATATTCTGATGTAAAATATTAAGAAAATCTCATTGGACAGAATTTTAAATAATGCAGATTCTTCAAAATATTTTAAATTATTATGCACACATTCAAAGCTATGAACTAAACAGCTTTTAAACTGCATTTAAACTATTGGCAAATGTCAGTCCACTTTAGCTATTAAAATCAGCAGTGAAGTGTGAACCAAGCTGTTATTTAACATGGTGTTAATAGTTTAACATGCATTACAATCATAATTTAAACTAATATAATATGGTGTTGAATTGACTTCCAATTTTTTAATAAGTGGGAGTGTTAGTGTTAGTACTTCAAAATAGAACATGTAATTAATTCTATTAAAAAAGCCTTTTAAAATTCCATGCCATGCTGCTAAGTAAATTAGGAAGAAGTTCTGAAATGTTTTGGTGGAAAACTAAGAAATAAAAAGTAACATGAATGTGCTTACAAAATTAAGCTTGCAAATCTCATGCATATGGGCAAATAAAATAAATGAAATTTGCCATTCAGTTCTATAGAGGGTGCTCTACTATGTCATTAAGCCAATGTATAGTGTTTACTTAGGCACAGGATAGATCTGATAATTTAATGGAAAGTGACAATGAAATGAAACATTCTACATCAGGTTTTTATTGCGTTTTGAAACTATTTGGAAAGGCAAAATCATGACACAGTCCACAGTCAACTCGTCCCCCCAAGTTTATATTTATCCTTATGGGAATATTAGTCCTGAATTGCAATGCAAAATTTTTAGGACATCTCCTACATACTTGCTGATGAATGTGCCTACTCTAGCTAGAAAGAAATCCATGAATTCAATGAATATTTTATTTCATCAACACTAAGGCATCATCAAATAGTAAGTATTCAAAAATAAATGAAAGAATGAATAACTGATGTTTATAAATTTCTGCCTTGTTAAGTAGCAAGAGGCTTAACAATAATTAAACTGATTTACTTAATAACTTTAATTCTTACTTCTGTAACAGAATAAATAACTGAAACATAAAAACATAATGATGACAATATTATAATACTGAACTATGTACTAATAAGTGCTTAAGAATTGTATATGGTTGAATAAATTACTGTTTTATGTGATGAAATCTCATGTTTATCCTAAAAGTGATAACTATGAGAAAATTGCAAGCAATACAAAATTATTTGACATTAAATGAAAATAGTAAGAAATATAATTTATATTGAAGCCTGATTATGTAATTACTATACTTTTTTAAAAATAGGTGTAATATTACTCAAATGTTGTTACATACTGAATTTTTTCCATGTTGGAAATTCAACACTGAAACTGTTTTGTTTTGTTTTGTTTTGTTTGATGTTGCCAGTTTTCCTTGTATGCTAAGTTATGTTTTGAGCTACAGCTTCGCTAAGTTTTGTGTTCACTGGGACAAGAGATCAAAGCAAAAGCAGTTAACAGGGATGAAAATTAGCACATACTGCCTGGAACATAAAACTGGAAATGACCGTTTAAAAATAGATAGTTTTGAAGTATTATAGGATTAAAAAAATAGTCTTAATGAACTCTACTTAGTCCGTATAAGGAAATAATAATTATAGACATGATTAAAAAATCCTAATCTAATGGTTTATGATCCATTTCTACTTACAGGTTTTAATATCTACAGTCATTGCTATTAGAAGTTTTAAAAATAATGAGCTATGTAGTTCTCTACGGTCCAAAAAAAACAGTGTACCACAATAAACTATTGAGGGAAGCTTAACTAAAATTAGAACAAAATTCTAAATTCCAGACCACATATTCATAAAAACAATAAATGGCACAGTCATAATAATTTGCATCTCACAGGTAAAGGAGCTGAACTGTTTAGAATCTAACTCCCTTGGCCCGTTCTGCTATATTTATTTTTCTGGCATATCAATATAGACTAAATGAACTATTTGTATGGTATTTTATTTCTATAAAATATTGTTTTCATTTTTATTGTGTATAAAACCTTACCCAGGTGCTGAAACCGGTAAAGGTAGAGTAGGATTTTTACAGTGTTTACATTTTTCTTAGCAATGTTTAAAAGAAAAAAAAGGCAATTTTTTTTTTGGCATAGTAAACCTGAGAATGATTCCTAGTGCTGAGTTTTACTTGCTACATGTCCTGAGACAGTACATGAGCTGTAATATCCTTCCCTAAGAACTAGGATAGTAACTCAGCTCTCATGGAGTAATTGTGAAGATTACAATTATAAAATGGTTCAAATATAGAGCATATTGTCTGACATATAATATCTTAATAAATACTAGTTGATAGTTTTGTTGTATTTTTGTAATGGCAAGCAGAAATAATTCTATATAAATAGATGAAACTGCCAAAGCAGGAATCTATTATGTGATAATTAAAGTAGGCAGTTTCTTGGGTCGGGTTGTGCAATCTGTATTTGCTTTACAGAATCTGTGTAGCAGAATGCCAAGACTTACTGGTGTGCCTTTGCTAGGGAATATACAGAATGTGTGAAATTCTCCAACTCGGGCAACTCAGAAGGACTCAACCAAGATATGAATGGGTGACTCTGACTAGAGCAATCATGCTCATTAATAAGATCTTTTCCTGGGCATGCCATGATGTAAAATATGTTGGATGGTCTGGCAGAAGTGACTTAGTTGCAGAAATTTGGTACTAACATGTTAAACTTTAACAAAGGTGTCAAACTCATTTTCACTGGGGCTACAGCAGCATCACGGTTGCCTTCAAAGGGCCAAAATAATTTTAGGACTGTATAAATGTAACTACTCCTTAACTGTTAAGGAGTTGAAATTATGTTAGGCCCTTTGAAGGCAACCTGAGAGGCTAATGTGGCCCTTGGTGAAAATGAGTTTGACACCCCTGTGTTAAAGTAATGTAATTGTAAGAATGCTGTATAGAAAGGTGACCATGAGATTATAAAGTATTTCTTTAGAGGTATTATATACTGGAATTTTGTATAGCATTGTTTATATGAGAGCAGGATATGATTGTGGTATGAGGATGTTTAGGTGGAATGAGATACTTTAAATTCCATCCATATCATAGAACAGGCAGTAGAATATCCTTCTGGCCCTCAAGACTGAAAGGCTTTTATTCTCCATTTTGTTAGGTTCTCTATATAATTCCTATTAAAAATAATATATATAAATACAAAAATATTTTATAAAATTGTATCTGTAACATTGAAATATTTTACCTCAATATGAAAGTATTGAATTATTATTCATTGTTACATGGATAATAATAATAATAAATGAAGACATAAATCCATACATATTGCTTAGATCCATTTCTTTATTATTTGAAATTTTCTTAAGATTATACATTTATTTAAAATTCAAATTGATTCTCATAAGTATAGCTATTACAATAATAATAATTGTAAATGGTTCATGGTGTATTTTCTAAATTTTTTCTACTGGATGTGCCTAAGGAATAATATAAAATCAATTTGTTGTATTTTACATTCTAGCTTTAAACATTTTTTGGACTAATAATTAGGGGATGTAAATCAAGGAACCAGATATTCAATATACAAGGTCTCATATTCTAATCCTACAGCTAAAGCAATATTGGATATTCATTGTAAAAATATATTTTTTCTAGGTTAAAGTTTTTATTTTTATTTTATTATATTTTACATTTTTTAATTTTTAATTTTAGTTTTTTTCACATTTTTTAATTGTTGTTCAAGTACAGTTTTCTGCCTTTTCCCCTCACCCCTCCCCACCACCCCAGACCTCCCAACCTCCCACCCTTGGTCCTACCCACCTTTGGCTTTGTCTATTGTCCTTTATACATGTTATTGACAAAGTTTTTTAAATTATATTTTATTGATTGTGTTATTTAAATGGTCCCAATTTTTTCCCCTTCCACCCAGCACCACCCACTCCTTCAGACTATCTCCACACCATTGTTCATGCCCACGGGTCATGCATATATGCCCTTTGGCTATTCAGTTTGCTATACTGTGTACTTCACATCCCCATGGCTATTCTGTAACTACTGATTTGTATCACTTAATCCCTTCACCTCTTCACCCATTCCCCCAACCCATCTCCTATCTGGCAACCTTTCCTTGATGTCGATTCCGCACGTAGAGCAATCAAGCTGCCCTACGTGTGCCACTCACGACAGAAGCCCTTTTTTTTTTTTTTGGCAACCTTTTCTTAAATAAGTCCCTTTAACATCTCATACAATAATGGTTTGGTGATCATGAATTCCTTTATTTTCTTCTTGTCTGGGAAGCTATCTTCCCTGCATTCTAAATAATAGCTTTGCTGGGTAGAAGAATCTTGGCTGGAGATCCCTAATTTCCTTGAGTGAATATTTCTTGCCAATCTCTTCTAGCCTGCAAAGTTTCTTTTGAGAAATCAGCTGACAGTCTTATGGAAACTCCCCTATAGGTAACTAACTGCTTTTCTCTTGCTGCTTCTAAGATTCTCTCTTTATCTTTAATGTTTGGCTTTTTAATTATGATGTGTCTTGGAGTGGGCCTCTTTGCAGCTATCTTGTTTGGGTGTCTTTGTGCTTCCTGGATTTGCATGTCTATTTTCTTTACCAAATTAGGGAAGTTTTCTGTTACTATTTTTTCAAATGGATTTTCAATTTCTTGTCCTTCCTCCTCTCCTATTGGCACCTCAATGATGAGAATGTTGGAATGCTCTAAGTTATTTCAGCAGGTCCTTACACTATCCTCATTGTTTTTTATTCTTTTTTCTTCTTCTTGTTCTGATTGGTTGTCATTTGCTTCTTCATGTTCCAAATCATTGATTTGATTCTCAGCTTCATCCACTCTACTGCTGTTTCTTTGTAATTATTTTTCAATTAGTGTATCCTTCATTTCTGGCTGGATCTTTTTAATGCTGTTGAGGTCCTCACAAAGTTCCTTGAGCTTCCTTATAACCAGTGTTTTGAACTCCGCATCTGATAAATTGCTTTTCTCCATTTTGTTTAGTTCTTTTACAGAATTTTGATCTGTTTTTTAATTTGGGCCAAATTTCTTTGTCTCTTGATTTTTGGCAGCCTCCCTGTGTTTACTTCTATGTATTAGGCAGAAGTTGTATGGCTCCCTGTTTTGATAGCATGGCCTAATGTAGCAGGTGTTCTATATCCTCCAGTCCAGGGTTCCAATGCCAGGAATACAAGACTTCATAACTTCTGACTACAAAACCAGCAGGGATTGAGTTGGTAGAAGAAAATTCTGGAGTCCCAAGCAGTTTCTGTTAAAGAACCCAGGCAGAGGCTTACTTAGACTCACTCCCTTTGAGCTCCAGCACCAGGGTAGCAGCTTGAAAGGCACCGGTGGCATATGGGGAGGAACTGGAGTGCCTACTATCAAGGCAAGAGCTGTCAGCTTTCTCCCAGACAAAAAGGTGGGCAGAGGCCATTGTCCCTCTTCTGAACCCTCTCCCCACAGAGCAACTGAGCCATATCTGAGACTCCATCAACTAGGGTGAAACTGTTTGCCTCTCCCTGGAGATCCCCTGACACTCTGTCCCACCCAACTTACAGGCCCACCCAAGCTGTTAACAGTGACTTTTCCATGTGAATGGCTGGTCTTGGCACGTTTCACAACTTCCTTAATTGTCTGAAATAAGCAATAGCCAGCTTCACTGAGTCTCCAGCACCTGTACCTCTTGCTAAGTGGCCCCATGCCCAGCACTATCAGCAGTCACCCTAGGTTCACAGCTTGAGGTCGCCTTGGAATCTCCAAGCCCAACACAAGTAGCAGCCATCTCAGATTGCTTCATACCTCATGGAGGGTGGCCCTGGTTGGGGCTAATCTTAGCCTGCACCACCCAGGAAACCCCAGAGCTGAGCCTACACATCCAGTGGATAGCTGTAGACCATGTTAGACTACTACCACCCTATGCCTGTAACACTGTTCCTCCATGGAGGGTGGAGGTTGGTGGACAGTGGTCACAGGCAGTCCTTACAGCTGACTGGCCTGGGTAAATCCCACCAGTGACCTGCCAACAGTAATCAAGGTTCAACTACAGGAGGAGGGTATACTCTGCCCACATGAAGGGTGCACCTCAAATACACAGCTTCAGTGATAAGGAGGTTGTATCTAGGTTAGAGTTTAAATTTATTTCAATGATATAATCATCATATTCACCTTTGCATTCAGAGCATTGTCTTCTTTTTCTTTCTTACCTAGGTATCCCACATTATATTTATTTTGGTCCTATATTTTTCAACAGTTTCTTAACTTGATATTTTCAGCAAT
>PVIA01007506.1:0-82483 GCA_004024845.1 Tonatia bakeri
TGACCAGAGGAGAGAGAAGAGGGATTTCAGGGGGGAGAGGAGGAGGGGTTTATAGGATTAAAGTTAAAGGACACATGGATAAAAGATAGGGGGAGGGTGGTAATGGGAGGGAGGTAGGGAAGGGGGGTGGGAGGGCTTGATTGAGTGGGAGGTGGGGGGATGGGAGGACTTGAATGGGAGTAAGGGGGTGAAAACTGTATTTGAACATTCATTTAAATAAAAAAAAATGTATTATTAAAAAAAAAAAAAAAAAGGTCGCCTCAGGGCATATGCCTAGGTTGCAGGTTCAGTCCTTGGTCAGGGGTGGAACCGAGAGGCAGCCAGTCAATGTTTCTCTGTCACATCAATGTTTCTCTACCTCTCTTTCTGCCTCCTTTCCCCTCTCTCTATAGAAATAAAAAAATAGATAGATAAACAAATAATTGTTTTTAAAAAGATGCAAACCTTGATTCTATTCATCTCTCAGTTCTGCCAAAGTCTTCAGGTAAGGGCACTATTAATAGAGTGAACAGTCACTTCACAGAATGGAAAAAAATTGTAAATCATATATCTAATAAGATATTAATATCCAGCATATGTAGAGAACTCTTAAAACTCAACAACAAAAACCCAAACAACCAGATTTTTAAAATGAGCAGAGGACTTGAAAAGACTTTCCCCCAAAAGAAGATATACAAATGGCCAGTGTGCACATGAAAAGATGTTCAACATCACTAATCATTAGTGATACGCAAATCAAAACCACCTCATATCAATTAGGATGGCAATTATAAAAAGAAAAAAACATAAAATGACAAGGTTGGCAATGAAATGAAGAAACTGAAGTGCTTTTGCATTGCTGGTAGGAATGTAAAATGGTACAGCCACTGAGGAAAACAGGATGGCAGTTCCTCAAAAAAATTAAAATTAGAATTACAATATAATAACAGCAATTTCACTTCTGTGTATATACTGAAAAGAGGGAAAAGCAAGGTCTGGGACAGTTATTTATACACATGTTTATAGCAATATTATGTACAATAGCCAAAATGTGAAAGCAACATAAGTCTTCATTAACGGGTGAATGTATAAACAAAATGTATATGAGAAAGGAGATGCAAAAACACCTGGAATTTATTTATTAAAAAATTGTGTACTTATTCTTACATGTTTAAATTTCAGTCACCTTCAAAGGACTCTCCATTTGATGCAATACACCTATCAAGATGTTTTTTCCACTGCTCAGAACAGTTTTTGAACTCATCAATTTTGATGCCTTTTAGTGCTTCTGCCATGTTTGTTTGTCTGTTTGTTTCACATTGGCAAAATGTTTTTCTTTGAGAGAAACAACAAAATAAAAGTCTCTTGGGGTGAGATCAGATGAATAAGGAGGGTGGGCACGGGGATCATGCTGTTTTTCTCCAAAACTGCTGAACACTCAGTGCAGTGTGGGAAGGTGCACTCATAAATCACCCATCATGAAATGGGCAAACACACCGAAAGAGTCTTCAAAAATATTCAATGAAGACTAATGCAGCCTCTCACAACAATGCCAGCTGGTACACTGACACAGATGGGTTCCTAAAACACCCACCTAATGGGGGAAGCCCATACTTCAAGGGACCCATCCCCCAGAAGATAATTTAATTTGCTTGGGTGCCCTCTCATACATAGTGTACAATGGATATTATTCAGCCTTTTCAAGAAAGGAAATTCTGACACATGCTACAACATGAATGAACATTGAAGACAGCATACTAAATGAAATAAGTCAGTCACAAAAAAGACAAATACTGTAAAATTCTACTTACATGTGGCACCTAGAGACAGAAAATAGAACGGTGTTTGTCAGGGGCTGGAGGGAGGGAAGAACTGGGAGTTGTGTCAGTGCAGAGTTTTGGGTTTGCAAGATGAAAAAACGTTCTGGAGATGGGTGTGGTAGTGGTTGCATAATAATGTGAATGTACTTAATATCACTAAACCTTACACCTAAAAATGGTTTAAATGGTGAAGTTTATGTTTTGTATATTTTATTACAATTTTTGAAGACCCAATATTTTAACCAATTCCAAGTCCTGCCAAAGTCTCCAGATAATTTCCTGTGATGAAAGTTTGCTGCTTTCCCTCCAGATAACCTGTCTTTAATTTCTTTTTCCTCCTAAGACCAGGCTGCCCTCTGCCAGGATCTTTGGAGCCTCCACAGTGGTCGGTGCTCCTGACAAGGGCAGGACCCAGCCTAAGGCTCTACCTTACTCTCCTCCTGGGAAGAAAATGCCTCTATTCCAAAGGCAGCCAGCACACGTTTTATTCACAACAGTCAGCAGATGGCTGTGGATGCTTTCTGTTCCCAGGAATCACATCGGACTAATTGCACTGTGCATTTTCCATCACTGGTAGCTAACCCCAACAGTGATATTGGACATCATTATTAATAAGCCAAGGACAGACAAAAAGAAAGGGTAAATGGCTTGGACTGCATCACACAACAAAGTTAGAACTCCAAGCTCCCAGCAACTAACCTCGCCCTGGGCTCTGTCCCACACACCTGGCAGCTCCAGAGACTTGCTGATTTTTGTACTCTGGGCAATAAACTCTCTGGCTACCCAAGCGGGTCTAACTTGTTTTGCAGAGAAATAAAGCAAAATTCTTCCCTGGGATAGTATCTTCTGATCTTTTTGTTTCTACTGGTTGGCAGGAAACCAGCACCCCCACTTCTTGCTGAATGACCTTGAACATATTGAAAGTCTCTGGATCAGTTTTTCCTTCAGTAAAATGTAAACAAGAATTATTGATGCTCACCCCCAGAGAAACTGTGGATGAATTAGGGAGAGAAGGATTGGGGGGCACTTATCCAATCTATTCTGCATTATCCTTTACACCGGTGAACTCCAAACCTGGCAGCACATCATTATCACATGGTTAGCCTTAAAAAATACAAATTCCTGGGTCTTGATCAGCTCAGCTTACTTGGACTCCTCCTCCATTCTCCTGGCCACGTGGCTGCAAATGTGAAGGGAGGGCCCTTGAGTTGACAAGCAAAGTAGTCTTTAACTTTTCTATTTAAATCCTCTCCAACCTCATTTAAAGGTACCTTCTCTACAAGATGGGGAGCATTGCAGTCTGTCTCCTTTGAGCTCTCACTTGGACTCACTATTCATCAATTTGGGCATTTCTCATGTGTTACCTGTTATTTTTACTTAACTCTTTCAAGTCTTTGCCTCTTGTATTCTCAGTTAGCTACTGGAGGATAAGAACTGTGTCATACCCTTCTCTTTTTGCCCCTACAAATGTCAGCTTTATTAGCTCATAATATATGTTTAATGAATGTTCATTGACTTGCAAATCTTGTAATTAGGAAATCTGGAATAATTTCTTAATTACTAGGGGAGGTGTTCTGTGTCCTTTGGAAGCTTAACAATGACATGGAGACAACTTTAAACAAAGAGACAGGAGCCTCAGCTTCCAGTCCTGGGTATGTCACAAACTCCTATTGTGACCTGCAGCAAATTGCCTTTTTTTTGCTGTCAGTTTCCTCATTTGTGAAACCAGGGTTGATCTGTAAAACTTTCTTTAGCTCTGGGTTTGGGTAACTTACCCTAGATAGCAAGGGGCAGCCTTTTTCATGTCAGTGCTGTTAATGCCCATGATGACTTTTTTTCCTTTAAGGACTGCATAATTGATGGATCCCCCCTCCAGTATATAAAATGAGAAACACAACAGACAGTAAGTGCTTTGGCCAAGCTTCCATGCATAGCATGTGTGCATGTGTATGTGTGGGTAGCTCATTCATCACCCCAGGCCCCTGGCTTTGATTGGATTCTTCCATCCTAGAGCTGTTTAGCAGCTCTTCCCAAGCATAGGATTGTCAACACTTAATTATGTACATGCCCACTTTCTCCTTTGTGATTGGCACAAGGGAAAGGTATGACATTCTTCTTGTCCCTCTGCATATTCCAATCAAGGACCATAATGTCCATTGTCATGTTCAGTGCAATCTCTTCAAATACTGTCATTTGAGGAGATGAGAGACACAAGACACTAATAATCCTTGCCCTCATGGAACTTCCAGTCACCCTGGGAAGTGGAGAGAAGAATATGTGTGGGGGAAATGTGCTACCATATGTGAGGGATGACCTGGGAGTCAAGTGCTGCTTTGATGCATTTCTAATACCTAGAACAGTGCCTGATAAATAGAAGATGCTCAACAAATACATAAAAGTAGGTAAAAATTGCCATGGTTTTCAAAATTTTTACTTTAGAAGGGAAGGCTTTCTTTAATGAAACAGATGGATGTAATGCTGCCCTGGTAAGAGGAGCTAGGGTTGAGCCATCTGGGCTCCAGAGAGGTTCCTCAGAACCCTATTACTTACTGCAGTCAATTGACAAGGAGTCGAAGATCAACTTGCTGTTTTTCCTGGTTAACCTTAGCAAAGTAAGTAGAGGTTTGAAGACTCTGGTCCTCCAAATGGAATATTTGCATCTGAAAAGGTGTTGTCAATCTTTCTTCTCCCCTCCTTCTAGGGAGCTCCAATTAATAGGAGCAAAGGGGAGGAAGTTTTGAGTAAGAAACTTCTGAGTTGGTCTACAAATGTATAACAATGTAATGCTTGTTCACTTTAAATAAAGAAGGAAAGAAAAACACTGTGGTAATGTTTTCCAGTATTCAGTAGAAACCCATTTGGTGTTATCTTACAAGCAGTCCTGATTTGAAGATTCAATGTAAAACTCTTGTGAAGTCTGTTCAGTGAATAGACAATGCTGTCTTTTGCACAATGCACCTTGCACCCCACTGGTAGCTACTAACATTCCTGATCAATTCATAGTCAATCTTGGGCACACACACATGCAAGAGGAGCTACCTGATGAAAGAATCTCTACTTCATGCTTGAAGAACTGAGACCCGCTGCCTCAACTAAGCCTTATCCTTGCATATCCACCCCTGACCAGCAAAGGAGGGAAAGTGACCCAGGGAGGCAGGCACATCCCAGATCTGCATGTGGAAGACAATTGTGGGTAACCAATATCAATTTTTTAAAAGTTGTCAAATGGATAAAGCTGTTGAATTAAGAGGTTTTCATCATTTTCTATTTCATGGCCCTTTCATATAAATCTCTCTACCTGTGCCACAGACTGCCCCTCCATACAGGTGCCAGAAGTTGCAAGCAGATAATGCTGGGGACCCTGATAGAGACTGTCACCCCCAAATTCCTAAGTTGAAAGCTAATCCCCAATGTGATAATGTGGTGGTGGGACATCTGGGAAGTGATTAAGTTATGAGGTCTCCCTCATGAATGACATTTGTGTCCTTATAAAAGAGACCTGAGAGAGATCCCTTGCCCTTTTATGCCATGTGAAGTTATTGCAAAAAGATAGCCACCTATGAATCAGGAAGTAGTTTCAGAACAGACACTGAGTCTGCCAGAGCCTAGATCTTGAACTTCTCAACCTCCAGAAATAAATTTCTCTGAGGAATAAATCTGTTTTCTGCAAGCCACTAGTCTATAGTACTTTGTTATAGCAGCCTGAATGGACTGAAACACTTCATTCAACAGCAAGAGAAACTGAAGGGTAAAAGGAGTTTACTTTAGACAGCAAGTCACTAGGAGTCCCAGCTTCTCCCCTGCTGCATAGTCAAGGGGGTGACCAATCTGTGGCCCCTGGCCACATGCAGCCCAAGATGGCTATGAATGAAGCCCAACACAAAATCCTAAATCTACTTAAAACATGCGTTTTTTTGTGTGTGATTATGTGTTGCAATGTATTTAATGTGTGGCCCAAGACAACTCTTCTTCAGTATGGCCCAGAGACACCAAAAGGTTGGACACCCCTGTATAGCCACTTCTTCCACCTCCTGGCCAGTCCCATAACCTCCTTATCTTCAAAATTTAGCTCAGGCCCGAGCCATTTACCTACAGTTGCCCTTCCATTACTGCAGACTATCCCCCCGTTCAGCATCGAAACCCTCACCCACAGCATCTAGACTAGGCTTTTATACTTAAGTAGTTGAGTTGGTGTCATTAAATCTGGTCTTAGGATAGAAGCATCTCATGGTTAAGACTGGAGGGAACAGTGAAGATTAGAAGAAACTAAAGTCTCCCCAGAGGTCTTGCCCAAGGTTATGACAAAAATAGGGCTGCGAGCCAGGTTTTCCTGTGTGCCTTATGCCTTCCTGGCTACACCCTGTGTTCCTCTATTGTTTTTCTTGGTCTCTTTCTCCTATAAACCAGCTTCCCTTCTCCTCTCTGACATTCCCTCCCCATCTTCAGTCTCACTTGTGACAAGCTCTAGGGATTGCTGCACAGTACCTGTTCTCTGTGACCTTATTGTGGGGATAAACGACCTAAAACAACACAGAGCCGGGATGGAACCTGTGGTCCCAACTCCGAAACATGACTTGATGCCAACTAAGATCATCCCTGACATTGGTTTGGAAGCCCAAATGATGGCTCCCAGAATTTAGATCCCTTGCCCAAGGTCAGTTGTCTATGAAGTGGACACAACTGTAGGTCCTCAGGCCCCAGGGACTGCGCTCTGCCCCAAGCACTGCTCTGGGCACTGCCCTGTGCCCTCAAATCTGGAGACTGACTGAGCCAGAGGCAAGCCCAGATCCCATCTTCCTGCTCCGTGCGGCGTGACGGGGTGGTGAGAGACATGGTGGTGGAAGAGTGCGTTATTCTTTTAGATCTCTAGGCATTCATTGCCTCCTTATTTGTGATTGTGGCTCCCAACTAAAGTGTGGCGGCTGGAAGGAGACAGTGTGGGCGGTTCACACTGGCCTTCTGGAAGTGATCGGAGCACCTCGAGGGTCCCTACCATTGTGAGCCAAGCTCCTGCAGCTTTTGTGCAACCCTACCCCTGGAGCAGAATCCCAGACTGGTGTGAGAATGTGTGAACGCAGGGCTCTGGAGCAGCGAACCTGGAGACAGCTTGGCCCACCGCTGCAGTGCGCCAGGATTCGCCGACTTTCTCTGGAGTGGCGCTCTCAGGTTCTTCTTCTCCGCCTGCCCCGCCCCGCCGCCCCCAGAGTACCCTCCAACTCCCACAGGCGAAATTGTCGCGGCCCCGCTCATCCCCAGGGCCCGGTGCAAGTTCTGTTCCGCGCCCGCGCCCGCGCAGATTCCGGGATTGGGGGCCTGGGAGGTGAAGAACTGGACACGCGTGGTGCCACCCCAGGGCCCCAGGTATCGAGAGAATATTGTAGGCGTTTACCTCACCTCTTAGCCCGTGCTGCCCAACTTCTACATCCGCTGGGCTGCTGCTCCGTGTGGCTCCCAGAATGGGAAACCCAGCGCCCTCGGATAATTGCATTGACTACTTTTAGAGGACTCCCGGGGACAATGGTAAGGGGCTCTGGGTATGAGGAGTTGAGACGGAGCTTCCAGAGCTTGCGGGCAGGGCCCATGGTGGAATGGGGGCTTCCAGTTGGACTCTCCCAACCCCCTTCCCTTCGCAGACACTAGTGGTCGTCCTTTGAAGGACGAGACTGGGGCATCCCAAAGACCTGGCATACTGTTCTCCTCAAGGTACCGGCCTCTCTGAGTGGGGCAGGGTGGAGAAGAGCCACTAGCAAATGGCTAGAAGAGGGGACTTGTTTGCTGGCCGGTCTGGAGATGGGATGGGGTAGTTTGGAGACGGAAGAGCCCGAGAGAACACACTGAGTTTTGTTTCTCTCTCCCTCCTCCGAAAAGGAACCACATTGGCAGAGGAAATAAGGCGGGGTGTAAACACAAACAACCTCAAAAAGAAGCCAAGAAAAGTGAAGCCAAAAGAAGCGAGCGCAACACTGTTACAAAACTGTCTGGTTTTGTAACAATTTTCCTGTCGCTGGCCAATGAGCAGCTTGGCGGCGAGTCACGTGGTACTGTTTTATATAACACTTTGCTGAGACAAGACAGTTATTAGCCTGCGCGCGGCGGCCGGCATGGAGCTCGCGGAGGCGCGGCAGGGACCGGTGTGCGGTCGCACGGCCCGCGGTGGCAGCCCTAATTCCCTCCAGCTGCGGCTCTGAGTTCCGGGTCCCCGGTTCCTAGACGCCTCGCCCCGCGCGTGTCACTCCCTGTATGGATTCACTGCAGACTGGACAGATGCTGAGCTTGCCCTCCGAGCTCGGCAGCAACAACTTAGAGCTGGCGCAGCCGTCGGCACCAGTGACCCGTGTAGATACGGGCCCCCATCCGGAGGCGAAATGCTCCAAACCTCTACCGACTCGGGAGCCGGAGCGAGAGCAGCCTCCTACCTCCTCGACGCCGGAGTGCAAAGTCCTGCTCACGCAGGCCGACGCCCTGGCGTCTGGGGGGCGCCTCCGGGAAGCTCTCGAGGTGTACAGACAGCTGTCGGAACGTCAGCAGCTGGTGGCCCAACAACTGGAGCAGCTGGTGCGCTGCTTGGCGGAGAACGTCCCGCAAGGAGAAGCGCTGACTCCGGTGCCCGAGGACCCGAGCAGCGCGGCAAGCTGCGTGGCGGGGTCGGACCAGGCAGGGGCAGCAACGGCTGCTGAAGCCACCGAGGTGTGGGACGGCTTCAAGTGCCGGAAGTGCCATGGATTTCTATCAGAACCCGTGTCCTTGTCGTGCGGCCACACCTTTTGTAAACTGTGCCTGGAACGCGGGCGGGCAGCCGACCGGCGCTGTGCGTTGTGCGGCGTCAAGCTCTCGGCGTTGATGGTGGCCACCGGGCGGGCGCGCGGAGCCCGGCGAGCTGGTCAGCAAGCGCCGCCGCCGCTGCGGGTCAACGTGGTGCTCAGCGGTCTCCTCGGCAAGTTGTTCCCTGGTCCGGCACGGGCGTCGCAACTCCGGCACGAGGGCAACCGACTGTACCGCGAGCGCCAGGTTGAAGCGGCGCTGCTCAAGTACAACGAGGCAGTCAGACTAGGTGAGCCTATCGCCTCTCCTGGCAATGAACCCGCAGGGAGATGAGGGATGGACCTGGCCGAGGAGGGCTCGGGGGATCGTGGGACAGACCAGGACCGGAGTGGGGGAGGGGTTTATGGAGTTCAGTTTTTTACTTTTTCTTCTGTTCCTACCAATTTTTCTTTTTTTCTGTGTCTCTGACTCTCTGTTCCTGTTGCTCTTTGCTTTTTTCTGTATCTCCTGTTAGCTTCTGTGTTTCTGCATCTCTGTTTGTGTTTATGGCACTGTTTCGTTCCTCCTTTCTTCTGTCTTTCCCAGCCTTCTCACTCCGATTGTTGATGGGTGTCACCGACTCTGTTTCCCCCTCCCTCTGCCTTTGCACGCCTGGGTCCCCTCTTACACCTGCCTGCACCTTCCCTGCTGAGAGGGGAACTTCGCACCCTTTCCACCCTCGCGCTGGCTCTGCTGGGTTCCTGCCAGCCCGAAGTGTTCACCCAGCGCCTTCATCTGCTGTCACGCCCTGCCCGGGCCGCCGTTTTGTCCCGGAGGTGTCCCTTCCGGGGCCGCGGCTCAAGGTGGGGTGGGTCCGGCGTGGAATTAGGTCAGGAGAGCACTGGTTGCATAAGGGCCGCGAGCGGCCCGGGCCGGGCAGCCCCTCCTTTGCGCGGGCGGGCAGGCAGGCGGGCGGGATTGTGTAACGGCTGAGGTAACCGAAGTGGGCCACGCTCGCCTCGGAAACCATCCCGCGAGCATGGAGGGGAGGAGCGCTCGCGCCCCGCTGCCCTGTGACTCATTGTCACCGCTTCCTATCACACGATCCTCAGCTGAAATAGATGCTCCCCCACCCCCTTCCCGCTCCAGCCCGCTGCCTGCTCCCTCGCCTGGAACCCTTACCTTGCCAACCCGGTAAGAGACCGGCCTGGCGACTGCTCAGGAATCCCGGGAGGCTGTGGGCAAGCTGCGACTGGGACAGGCCTCTGTCCCGCTTTCCTGTGCTGCCTGGAGACGGATGGGTGGGCTTTGTGGATTCAAGGACAACGTGGGTAACTCCATGCCTGCGGCCGGACTAAGGGGCCGGCGTTTCTGCTCCAAAAAGCTCCCTCTATATCCCCTTCCCACATCTGGACCCAGGGAGTGGCCACTGAGCCTCTTGTCTGTGTTGCCCAGTTCAGGCAGGCTGCCAGAAGCTCAGCCAGTGGGGAGCGGTGTCTGACGAAGAGTGCTGGGGAGGAAGGAGGCAGCAGGGCTGGTCAGACAGGGCTCTGGGATTGAGGGTGCCCTGAGTTTGACTCTGATAGGTGGAGGAGGGGGTGGGCTGGAGTTTCCACCTGTTGATCCTCCCCCAGAACTGGCAACAGGTATTGGAGGGAAGGGTAGGAATTAAGGCTGACTGGTCAAGACTAGCACCTGAAGGAGATGGGGATTTCCTACACACATACACACACACACACACACCCTATGCACACACGGACTGTGAGCTGCCACTGGGCTGGCATGTGCTGCAGAAAGGAAGGAACAGAGAGGACTGCAAACTTTTTGCTAATATATTTACAGTAAGGAATAGGCACCCAGGCAAACCCTCAGCACATACCTGGCGGGGGGGATCAAAAAATCCTGTTCCCTCAATACAAGCTGGAGGCAGGTCCCTCTGGAAGAGTACGGCAATGTGAGGGAGACAGGTAGAGGCCACTTAAGTCCAGATCTCCAAGAGAGCTTCCGTTCTTTTCAGCCACCTCTGCAGGGCTCGTTTTCCCTGGGGTTTTTCCTTGCATGGTCAGAGCAGTCAGGGCGAAAATGTCAAGACTACTTCACCCTTCTAGGAGGAAAGGGGCCTTCCCATCAAGGAGTATCTTTCTGCTGGAGGATGGCCAGGCTCTCATCATTATTCTAAACACTGTATCCCCCCTTCAGAAAAAAAAAACTGTCCCCCACCCCAGATTCTAAGTGTGGCCAGTTAACAATGAATCTGACCAACTAGCTGTGTGACTTTCAGCAGATGCCTTCCCTTCTCTGGGCTTGATTTTCTCATCTGAAGAATGGGTTGGTTGAGCCAGATGATTTCTAAAGGCCTGTCCAGCCCTGACAACTAGTGATTCAGAGTGTTGGGACAGCCAACCTCACATTTTGTTCAGGAATCTTGCTCAGGTTCATTCACATTTGACCTTGGTAATGAAAGGATAGAGCCTTGCCAATACATTTCCATTTTCTTAGAGAAACTTCCTATGTTCACGGTTTCTACACAGAGAGGTTGCTGTTACCACCAGAAGACTAACTTGAACTGGTCTTCCTGGTGGCCAGGATGCAGGTCATATCTGGCCACCTCCCTCTTTCCACTCCCTGGCCTGTTTCTTTATGGGTAATACTTCACTCAGAAGCCAGGCTGCCAGTTGCTAGTCCCATATGACTACAAAGCAGGGTGCCAGGATTTGCTCTATGTCAAAGTTGTTGATGCATCACTGACATCACAGTCCCTCTAAGGAACTGCTTGAGAGAGGGGCAAAAAATATTTCTTTACAGCTGGGACATCTCAAAGCCAGAGTGGCTAGGGATGTGTGGTCAGCAGGGGCAATATTAGAGGTAGAAATTGAGTCTAACCTTTTGCATCTCCAAGAGAAAAGTCCTAGAAAACGTGCCATTTGCTTAAGATGTATCCTCATACAGGACTTATAATGTGTTTCTGCTGGGGGCCATTAATGAGGGCTTTTTCTCCCTCATTTGGCAGCTCCGAATGACCACTTGCTTTATAGCAACCGGTCTCAAATTTATTTCACCTTGGAGTCTCATGAGGACGCACTGCATGATGCAGAAATAGCATGTAAGCTCCGCCCAATGGGTTTTAAGGTGAGTGTGGAATGGGAGGGATGGGAAGGGGTTATATTGTAGACAGGAATTGGCAAGAAGGGCTGCTGCCCAGGGTGGGTAGAGGCACTAGAGATCAAGCAGAGCTGGGAGACAGCTTTTCAAAGGAGCTGAGGGTCCCTTGACAAAGAGTGATTTAGGGGTCTTCAAGGGAACTGGATTCTTCTCCAATTTGATCTTCAACTGATGACCTGCACAGCAGCATGGACTTGGGAGCCCAATTATCTGAGTTTATGTCCCAACTCGGCTACTTTTATAAGCTGTGTGACCTTGGGCAAATTACTTAACCTCTCTGTGCCTCATCATCTATAAAATGAGGACATTCGAAGTGCTTACTTAAGAGGATTTGTTGTGGGGATTACATGAGCTAAAACATGTAAAGTGCTTGGAACAATACCTGGCACATAGCATTGTATAAATATTTGCTGTCATCATCACCACCATTATTTTCCAGAGACAGTAGAAAGAAGAGGGTAAGAGAAGTATTGCTGGCTGGTTGTGCCATTTACTGTCCTTAATATAGTCAGTCAACCTGTCAGTATCCACAAACATCTAGGTCACATAGAAGGATGGGGAAAAAGACAGGCTAAGCATCTCTCAGGATACCAGGATGTGAAGTGTCACTTTTTGCATCTGTGTGTGGCCTCAGCAACTGGCCTTCAGCCACATGTCAAAATTTGGTTTAGAAGATAAGATTTGAACCTGGACTCTACTTTTTCCCGGCTAAGTGACCATGGGGAAGTCGCTTTACTCTCTGGACTCCAAGTGTCCTTGTTTGGAAAATGAAGCTATTGCTATCTTTCCTAATCACCTCACAGGGATGCAGTGAAGGTCACAGGTGAGCATGGCCAAAGGTCCATTCTGTGAGCTATAACACTTGCTGAGTCTTGGTATAGTGCTCTCTCTGTGCAATCCTAGGATGCCTTCCTTGGACACTCAACTTATGCAAGTCCCGGTCCATGATTCCTTTATGAATTTCATGGGGCCACATGTGTTCAGACTCAGGAATGCTTCCAATTCCAAAAAAACTTTAAATGAATTAACACCCTCAGAGAGTTTTAGACAGTGCCCCATAATCAAACACACTAATATTTCTGCAGTGTATTACATGACAATTCACACTAAGTGGGATAAAGAATATAATGCACTTCATGTTAATTTAGGTCAGACTTTGCTACCTCATGACTTTTGATGTCGAACTTACAAAAATAGTAGATTATCAAACATTTGGAGGGTTCTGGGAACTTCAGGTAAAACATACAATGCCACTAATGTCAAAGTGAATCCTATATGTCTTTCATGAGAAGATTTTCATGGGTGATGGATTAGTAGTATGTTCTCTTTGCCAAGGAATGCATTTACAGGTTGCTAAAAGTCATCAATGTCTTAATCCAAAGGAGCTTCAGTGGGAGCATTTCAAACCTTGCAGCAGCACAAGTTAGGGAGCTTCCCAGGGGTAAGAGGACTTCTGTTGTAACTTTTTCTACTCTTACCCTTGACCTGGGGCCTAAGAGTGGAGGTCTTGATAGTGCAGTGGGAAACAGGGCTGAGTAAGTAGTGGACCCTTTGGGATGAAGTGGGAAAAGTAACTTCCCCAGTGGAGGAAGAGTTGATGGAAGTATTAAAGAGGAGTTTCAGTTTCCCACAGGTAAGTGGAGACGCTTACTTCCCTGCCCCTGGTTAGCCCTTTGAATGGCAGTCTGCTCTGTTGGGTAGAACTGTCTGAGAGTCCTAGACCACAGTTTTAGTTCCAGCTTTGTTGTTGAGGTCTCAGAGAGGTGATAACCCTTCCCTTGGGTGTCTTCTAAAACATCATCAGTAAGTGTAGGTAGTCATTCAAGCCAGTAATGTGGACAAGGCCTCTGCTTGACAGACTAGTTGGTACAAAGACATATTTGGGTGGGTCCTGAAAGCTGGTTAGTTTGTGTTGGAATGACTGTTAGTTCCTCCAGTTGTTGATCTCTCCTTTACAATGGTGGGGCCACATGGTTGGGGGGTGGGAGGTAGTACTGCTCAGTGGTTAAAAATTTGGACTTCAGTGTCAGTCATTCCCAGGCTCAAACCCTGATTCCAGAATTTATCAGCTCTGTTACTTTGGGCAGTCACTTATCTGGGTTTTAGTTTTGTTTTCTTTAAAATGGGCTCCAGAACAGTTGCCTACATTGTAGGACTGTATATAAGATAATCCTTTGAAATGCTTCAGGCAATAGTGAATACCTGTGAAGTCTTTAGCTAGTGCTAAGAAGAGCAGTGTCAAGAAAGTGAATAAGAGTGGGATTGAATGATAACATTTTCTTTCAGGCACACTTCAGAAAAGCGCAAGCCCTAGCCACCCTAGGCAAGGTGGAGGAAGCACTAAGAGAATTTCTATACTGTGTGTCCCTGGATGGAAAGAACAAAAGAGCAAGATCTGAAGCCCAAAGGGTGAGTTGAGATGACATCAGGTCCAGCTGCCCAGTGGGCTCTCACCTCACTGTCTTCTCCAGGAAGGGGAGTGAGGGAACTGCCTTCTGGGGCATTTGGGGTCTTGAGTGGGGGGATCCCTGGGTTTTGGAGACAGAATGGTGACACAAGTGCCAATTGATTGCTCCCAAATTACCCTCCTCTTGGTGTGTACAATTAGATTGACCTGTTGTTGCATTCCTGCAGGAAACTCTGAGGAATGTTCTTGCTTCTTTGACTCAGGATTTGGGTTTTCAGTGGAACAAAAAACAAGACAAAATAAATCCAAACCAGTTAACATGGGGATGGAGGCTCACTGAGGAGATTCTGGCTATCGACAGGAGGGCACAGGTGTGGGGCTGTCTGCAGCTGTAGAACATTACTTTGACCAAGTCACAGCTTTACTAGCCACACTGGAAGGCCAGCTCCTCAGAAAGGATGCTGGTCCCCATCTCCCTTGCCATATGCACAACCTCAACCTTCAGCTCCATTGCTAGAAATGAAACACATACCCTATCTCACCAATGTAATTCAGAGACCATTACAATATACAGTAGTACCTCAGTACTACTGTTGTTAATTCATTCCAGAACTTGTGACAAGTGCCAAAACCAACGAGTACCATACGATAAAGCATTTTCCCTTGTGGGGCAGCATTGTGACTCATATGAGTGTGATGAGTCCCGAGCAAGCACTGAGTGTTGAAACATTTTTTTCTTGTCAAAATGCGACAAGTATGGGGTTTGACAGGTTCTGAAGCCAACGAGTACCAAGGTATGACTGTAATCCAAACAGTTGTTCCAACTCTTGAGTCCTAGGAGAATGTGGTTATTTGAAAAAGCTGCATAAAGTACTGAGAGTATTAGTGAAGGCTCAAGCATCCTCACTTCACGGGCTTTGTTGCTTAGCCTTGTGCAGTATACTCTCAGTGTGCCTGGCTAATTGGCCTGAAGTTGGATGCTGACAGTCAGTGGTGGCCTCTGCTCTCCCTATGCCCCAACTCCAGTTTACCACCACACTCCAAGTGCTTCTGTTCTAGTGTGGTTTGGCAGAGCATTAGATGAAGAAAGGCAGCAAGAGACAGGACTGGTCTCCTGAAGGCTCCAGAAATGAATCTTCAGCAAAATCGATGTATGAAGGAAAGCAGAGCCCTGGAGGTTCTGCCTCTGACACATTTCTGGGGAGTTGTTTTGACCTGATTTGGGAATATGGACAAGGCAGTTCTTGAGAAAAGCACAGGTGGATACTCCAAGCTGTGGACCCTTTCCCAAATCTTAAGTGTAGTCCATGGTGTGGATATTAATAGTAGTAGTAGTAGTAGTAGTAGTAGTAGTAGTAGTAGTAGTAGTAGTAGTAATAGCAGCTAACACTTATTGAGTGCTTCCTATGCACCAGGCAGTGTGCTAGGGCTCTCTGTGGAAGATATAATTTAATCCCAAAACATCTCTATGGGAATAGGTACTATTATTTGTCCCCATGTTACAAATAAGATGGATGAGGATTCTGGGGCTTGGTGACTTTCCCAAGGTCACGCAGCTAGTGATCAGTGGAAGAGCATTCAAACCCAACTCTGCCTGCTTCCAGTCTGCCTTCTAGCTGCTTCACCATCCTGCTGTTCTGGGATGACACTCCAGGACTCTCAGCATTCATTGCTGGAGTTGGGCAGAGAGTAGCAATTGGACCATCAAGATCTGGAGTGGCTGGACAGAGGCAGTTAGAAAAACCTTGACTTTGGGGACAGAGTATGCAAAGGTCAACAGAGGCAGATGTCAGGTTCAAGGATGAGAGGTATAAGCCACAGTGTTGGTCCTCAAGAACCTTACAGTCCTGAATGTGTTACCCAATGCAATATCAATGCCAGATAATATGAACATATGCCCATAATGAGTGTGCTGGAGTTCTGAAGCTGGGGCAAGAATTTAGAGGCAAATATCCCCTAAGTGTGACAAGGGCATGATAGCCATTTAAGAACACTGAGGGCCTTCAGCAGTGCTTATTTACTAGATTGTCCCACTTTCAGATTTGATAGAGATGGTCCAGGTTCACTTGGCATTAATTAGACACAGACCTCAGATTCTTTTTTCCCCCTTCTTGACCCATTTGGGCCTCTTTAGGGCTGACATTGAAGTAGGTTTGACTTTCACATATGTGGAATGATTATTCTCACTGATAGTTGACCCCGACTTTTGTTTTCCAAAGCCACTGGGAAGGCTGAGAATAAAATCTTAGGTAGTAAAGGGAAGAAGCAAAGTGCTGCTGTTGTTTCTGCCTTGTTTCCTTTGATCTCTCCCCTCTACCTCAGCTCCCTCTCACCACGCTCTGCTCTTTTTATCTTCATACCTTAAGATGGTGTGTGGCTGCTACTGAAGAGAATCACACTGTTTTGGGGAGAATGTGAGAGATTGCTTTAGAAATGAATTGATCCTGTTGGGCCACTCAGGACGGCTTCTGAGAGCCAACTTTGGCTTCTGTGCAGGAGAGGCCCTGAAAGCTGGCATTTATGCCCCTGGGTACTGTAAGTGCCTCCCCACCTCACTCCTTTACCAACTTAGACCTAGGAAGTGGGTTTCCCAGAAATGGAAGGATACAGATCTGTCTGAGGACTTTGGGCCTGAACCCAAGGGCTCGCCCTGGGTCCTGGGATAGATAAGTGTCTTAATTCAATTCCATCCAGTGTGATGAGTATCTGTTGGACATCTATATGTGACCTCTAGAAGCTGCCCATCTGATGAGAGAGAAAGACTTATATTTGTGATAAAATTTGAGGCTGACACAAGACTATGTCGTATAAGGTGCTATGTTATAGTTCAGTGGAGAACACGAAAGGACAGGTGATATCAGGGAGGCTGGAGTAGTAGGGGTAGGCAGCATTGGAACTGAGCCTTGAAGGCTGAGCAGGGTTTGGTTACATGGTAAGTGCTGGCATCTGAAGGAACATCATGAAGGAACTGTGGGGGCCAGCAATGGGACAAATCAAACTAGAGAGAGTTTGGTCAGAGTTTCTGTCAGGTTCCCTTGATCAGTTAATACCCTGACTATGTACCCTGAACGAGGGGGTAAAGCATCCTTTAGTGGGTCTCCAAACACTGCAGGGACCTCTCAGTGATGAACACTTGAATGTTTTAGAAGTCAAGTGACCTGTCCCATGTTACATGTTACATACAATATATACACATGTATTCACAGTCCCTGTTGGCACAGGGGCAAATTGAGGCAAGAATGTGGGCAGCCAATGATGCAGCCTGTACTAGAACACCCGTCATTGACTCCCAGTCCCTTCTGGATCTTCTCACCCAACAGGCTTATCCAATCACAATGGAACCAGCTATACACTAGAACTTGTCTGCCCCAGTACTAGTGTTTGAAGTTACTTGACTTTCTTTGAAAAGTGAAGGTCAGAATAGAGGATGAGAGGCTGGGAACAGGGAGGAAGGTCAGCTTCTGCTTTTTCTAACACTTCAGTGTGAAAGGGATTAAAGATCCAGGGATGATGGTTGAGGAAAGAGGAAGTAAAATGGACATGCAAAGGGAAGAAATATCAGAACCTAGAAGACAATGGTAAACTTTTACCCACTGGGGCATTACAAACATGCCTCCAGGTCCCCCAGGTGATGTTTGTCTCCTGCCTTCACCTCTTTGTCTCTTTTCTCCTAAATAGGTTTTTAAACCCTGTGCAGATATTTCTATGTAGTGGTAGCACTGGGGTGATAGTTCTTAAGTTTGACTAGGGTGACAGAGGCATCTGTGATGCCTTTTAAAAATGCAGATTCTTGGGCCACACTTCAGACCTGGGAAGCCAGGCATGGGAACTCAGAAGCTGGACTTTTAGTAAACTCCCAAATGATTCTGATGCACGATGAAGTGAGGAGGACTCCTGCAGTGCTCTGCCCTGGTCCACCCTGGTCTATCTGGTCCAAGGCTTCCCCCCTGGAGTTTTGCCCTGCAAGCTTTGCCCCTGCCCCTTCTTACCCCTCCCCCTTCACCTGAGTCCCTGTAGAAATTTAAGTAGTGAAGTCTTCTGTTTTATGTCACAGCTTCTCTTTAGTTTCTTTTCACCATCAGTCCCGGGGGATTCTCAGGAACATTCTCCTGATATCCTGAAGCTGTTGGCACCTCACCCTAGATTAAAGGAACACGTAGAGTCAATGGCTACTGAAGGCACCAGCCATAATCTACCAAAGTTGTCACAGGTAAAACTCAACTCACCCAGCTTGTTTGTGAAGCTTCGTTTGGCTGTTTTGTGGGCAAGCCTGGGGAATGAGCCCTACCTCTCCTACTTCAGTTCCTGAGAAAGAAGAAATGGAGTGGCTAGTGGTTATGTTCTTTGTAAGAAGGTTACTTCTTAAAGATAAAACTGGATTTCAGGCATGGTCCCAGGGTTTATGATTTGTTACATTTATTTTTCAGTTCTTGGTTTAGACCTAGCTGAGAGAGATTTGACAGAACTAGAAAGGAATTGGTCCACTTCCGTTGGAGCCGTTCAATGAGGTGGCTTTATCAGCCTAGGGGTGGAGCCTGGGAAAAGGGCTTGACAGCTCCTCCTTTCCTGCTTTTTGTTTGTTCAACTTGCTGGTCTTTGAGCACCAGCTGATTTCCTTGTATAAAGACAACTCCATTTGATTCCCAAGTGGAGGTAATTTCCTATTCCTGCAACATGCCTTATACACATAAGTAGACTCCCAGTACCTATTTGAGGATGAGAAAAGGAAAGCAATTAGGGAAGGGTTAAATTCCTGGGATGAAGACAGGTATTTGTGTTTTTCTTTGAAAACAAAGGAACAGAATCACAGAGACACGGGCTTCAGGCCCTGGCTTTCTCAGCAGACGGCAAGTGGGCAGCTGCTGGGGTGCAGACTTGAAGGCAGGGTTTAGTGCTGACTACCTCAACTCCTTGGGGCTGCCGTCCTTGCTCCATGTGGGCCCTGTGTTCTTCCTCTGTATGGAAGCCCTGGGATCTCTGTGGCTTCTTGGATTCTCTGGCAAGTGGAAATCTTACATTGTCCCAGTTTCTCTCCCTGCTCAGGAGGAGGAATGAAATGCAGGTGTTTCCAACTCAAAAAGGGGGAAGGCAGAACTCAAAGTAACTCCTGAAGTCAGAGAAGCCCCAGTACATTTCAATAATTGTGCGAGATCATGATTACATGAGTAAGAACACTAACACTGAAGCAAAGTGCCTGGAGTGACTTCTAATTGTAATTCAATCCAAAATGAAGAAAAAGAGCACCCCTGGCTTTTCAGCAAGAGCCAGCTGGGGAACAGGGACAGGGTTTCCACCTCAACTGTGCTTTGCAAAGCAGTGTCCTCCAATGCCTAGGGCTCATGAGAGTGGAGGACACAGCATTGTTATGGTGCTGGGAAAAAATCCCTGAACTCCCCAGGTTAGAGACTGAGAAAACCCACAGCCTTTTCCTCCTTACCTCATTGTTTTCTCCCAACATTATGGCTCTCATTTTTCATCTATCTACCAATTTTTTGGCAGGGGTTGGAAGGGAAACAGGAACATGGGCATTTGGACCTGTAGACTATGGGTTTAGAATAGAGAGGGATTCTCCAGGTAAATCCACATAAACACTTTGTCATTGGATTTATTTCTAGATCCATTTTCAAATATGCCTCTCCTGGACAAACATTCTTTAAAAGGCTAGAGACATTATTGATTCTTTTACCCAATGACTTTGTCTCGTTTTCAGACTTCTTCCTCAAAATCTGGTAAAGGGAATAGTTTTGCCCTAGTTCATTTGAACAGTGTAAGATATAGCTCTGGAGCATGAGGTAACTCTGCAGGCTTATGGACATACCTGTGCCAAAGCCTTACTTAAAGTCCTTTATGGAGCTGGGCTGTGGGGCTTGCAGCTAGCCTAGAATGGTGGTAAGGTGAGAGGAAGCACTGAGTGACAGGGTACCCTCACTGCATGCCTTGCTTTCCCTAATGTTGGTAACTGGGGAATGATCTGGATAGGAGAGGGAACTGGTGCTACATCTTACATTTCTCCCCTTCACCACTGCCCAAGGAATCTCTCCCCTACATGCCTTTCTGTCCGTGCCTAGGGAAGTCCCTCCACTCTGCCCAAGCTGGGCATGCCTTTGTCATTGATGATATGTAGGCAGAAGTAGGAAGTATGCCTTATGACTACTCTCCCCAGTTAAGCTACATGTCCACTAAACGATCAGAGCTGTGTAGTTCTCTCTCTGTCCCTTGTGGAATGAATATCAGAGCACAGCATTGGTCCTTAGTAGATTCTGATGTTTGACTCTTTCTTCCTCCAGGAAAATATGGAGCTCCCACATTGTTCCAGTCAGGAGGATGCAGCAGCCAGTGGGGACCGTAAAAGCCTGATGAACCCAGTGAAAGTAAAGGAGGATGGACAACAAGGTGACATGAAAGACCAGGAAGGAAAAGAGGAGGAGAAGGGGGACTCTGCCTCTCTAGAAGCTGCCTTCATCAAGACTGGCAAATGCCAGGAAAAGAAAAGGAAACATTGTCAGATTGAACCCCAAGACACAGGGGTGCCTAATAAAGCCTCTAAGCCAGGTACATACTCTACCCAGGGTGAAAGGGGCTTGGAAGAGATGCCTAGGTTCCCCAGCATATACAAGTTTTTTGCTCTCCCTATAAGGGCTCCTGAGGCTCTGGGTGTGTGGCCCTGCTCTGGAACTTAGCTGTGACACCTCAGGAGTTGCTGGGAAGTTTCTATGAGAGCATGCACAGTTCCCAGCATACTTCCAGTGCTCAAGAATAATTATAATGGAAATCCAAGGCATAAGGTCAAGCACAGTCTCAAGTAATGATGCCCAATGCCCTTGATGGTGTCACTTCCTGTGAGGCCAAACTCTCCCTACCCCAATCCCTGTTCCAGGAATGAAGGACCAGCCGTGTGATCAGGCCCACTCTGCTCATTCCCAGTTGTTTCTGTAGATAGACATCTGAGAGGCAGCAGCTGCAGCTCAATAGCTTTCCAAGAGAGGTGGATAGTGCCAAGATTCAGTATCAGCTTTGAAGGCTAGACTCATTCCATGGAGTTGCTGCTGCTCCTGTTGTATGAGATGCCTGTTGTGCTAGAATGAAGTCCCCAGGGCCCTGGACATCCCCTAACTTGCACTTCTCTTTTAATAGGGCTGCTGGACACCTTGAGAGTCTACTTCAGGGTATCCCATTCTCACTGGGTCAGGTGGCCACTAAATCAACTTTCTAGAAGGGGGTGAGAGTGGAAACCAAAAAAGTAATTGGGTTCTTTAGCCTCAGAAATACAGTCTGTGAAGCCAAGGTAGGTCCAGCTCTGACTTATTGCTTTCTAAATCACAGATCCTTCCACCAATATGGAAGCCAAACCTGCTCTTAGTGTTCCCCTGGCATCTTTTGACGCATCTGACCTTGAATGCTCCCTATGTATGAGGTATGTGATGTGTGGTATCACTTACTGCCTGAGCAGTATTCCTCACTGGTGTGTAGATCTTTCTGCTAGCAATGTATTGCTCCATTGGTTAGCACATAAAAACATGGTTCTAGTGAAAAGGAGATTACATCAATTGTGACATAGACTAGCTTGTGTCCCCTGTTTACTGATTGCATTCCCTGTACTTGGAAATACTGAGAGAGTGGAAAGAAATGGTCTACTCAGAGGTCACAACCTGGTAGCCCACAGGCTGAATGTCTTATGTTTGGTCTTCATGGGATTTTTTTGTTGTGAAATGCAAGTATCTTGAGATAGGACACACACTCTCCAGTTAGTAATGGTCCCTCTCCCACTCACTGCCTTACATTAGCCTGCATCTCACATTTGCATCACTTTCCTGGCCTTTATAGGTATCTAGATTATGACTCTGAAGCTAACGTTAACTACTGGATCAAGACCTTCAAAGCTCAAGGCCTAATGTCAGTGCCATAGGTCTATTCTTTGGAAACAAAGTAGGCCTGCCTACTGTTTATTTTGTTCCATGAAGAGGAGTAGTAAGTAGTAAGCCTGTACTGCTTGGCCAAGCATCTTTCCTTCGCCCAGTGCCTTATCATCTGGACTTCTTCAGATCTCTTGAGAGGCAAATTACCAATGCTTCCCTGCCCAACCAAAGGAAGCTGCTATAATGGTCTATGTGAAAAAAAAAAAATACTTTCACTTGTTTTACTTCAAAGCTGTGACTTTGTGGCTAAGAGGAGGAGCTCCAAAGCTAGATAGCCTGGGTTTGAACCATGGCTCTGCCACTTACTAGCTGTTGGACCAACAGCACATAACTCTCTGTGCCACTGTTTTCTCATCAGTAAAATAGATAACAATGATCCCTATCCTATGGCGTGGTTATGATTAATTGAGAAAATCTACTTAAAACAATTAGCATAGTGCCTGACTACACAGAGTAAGTACTCAATAAATGTTAATTACTTTTTTGTCTTAGACCATAGGTTCCTTACTTTAGGTCCATGAGGAGGTTCCATGTATACGTTCTAATAGGTCTATGGATTCTCTGATGTTGTATGCAAAAGTGTACAAGGTCCACAGTTTTCAGTAAGGTCTCAAATCTGTCCTTTTTCTAAAAGAACACAAAAGGAGATTGAGATACCTGCACAAAAGTTGTTTAGATGGTTGAGGCAAGAGAAGATATGTCAAGAAAAAAAGCTTTTGGTCCATCACACAGTAGGATCCAGCCAGCAGAAGATCCTCAGGTATTTTTTTGCCCTTTACAAGCCTTCCATATCAATCACATCCATTTGTACTCAGAATGACTTTTCTTGCCATCCTGAATAAAAATGAGTAAGGCAGCCATTACCTGAACGTGTACCTTTTGTTTCTCTTAAAAGAATTAGAGTTGGCAGATTTGCTCATGAGCTCATACAGACGTGATAATGAGCAGTTCAACAGAAGAAATGTAGAAACACTCAAGGAAAGCCTTCCGTGTACTGCTGGGAGTTTGTTTCCTTTTACCACCTCCCTCTCCTCCACAACAAAGTGGCGGGTGGGTCATGCCAGAACCAAAGTATGGGATAGAGAAACTGCTTCCCAGCAGAGGAATGGGCTTCCACAGGAAATGCTATGGTGGCTCTAAGCCTGTAATGTGAGCTGTGGACTTTCAGATGTCAAACTTTGAGAGACTTGATTCAGCTTGCTCAGAAAGCCCAACTCCTTGGTGTACTTACCCCTTCTCTTGACATCCAGGGGACACAGAATCAAAAACACAGATTCATCCTGTTTGTGTTTTCCCTGAGGACTAAGAATCCTGAGGTTGAAGTTCTTTTGTTCCCTTTCCTCTGTTTTCTCCCTTTCATCTTGTTTGTCCCTGGTCTCAACAGGGGGCTTCAGAGAAGGGTTAGAAATCTGGTCCAAGAAGTAAACACCAAGATAAGACCCCTTTTAGTTTTCTTGCTCTGACTTTAAAAGCTATTATTTCCCTTATCCTGCCCTCTCTGTTCCAAGTGAGACTTCAAAACAAAAAGCCATGTTTGTCTGGAGTGGCTCTTTTATAGGTCAGGAAGTTATAGGGGGACCCTAGCTGCTTTATGGCAAAAAGAAACCTGCCAAATTCAGAGAGCATTTCTGATCTCAAGGCTCTTAAAACTGTAACCCTTTGTTAGAAGCATGTAGTTCCCCTTTCAACTAGGTTCGTCTCTAAGTCACAAATTAGATGTTGATAGGGGCTATTTCACATACATGCTTTAGCTTGAATTATTGTAGTCTTGAAAAAGCTCCTGTTTTCACTTCTCTTTAGTGTTTTTCTTATTATTATTGTGGTTAAGATTATTACTAGATTCCATTATGACCCTCATGTTTGTTTGGCAGAGAAGGTCTAAGGGGGACAGATATTTTAAACAATCTGCTGGGTCATAAACTAGAAGTTTGTATCTTCTATGCAAGTTTTTAGAATTAACTGCAGTCCTGTGGTGCTGCATTGGTAGAAGACAAGTTAGAGTGTGAATTTATCTATTCTGAGTCTAGGGAGAAAATAAGGAGCAGCTTATAAATTCCACAGGAAAGGGTGAAAAGAGTGAATGGAGCAATAACTGGTGGCTGCATTCATGAGGAAGTTTTCAGTCTCCAACTCTCCCTTTGCTGGGGAGGTTTCTTCCTAATTCCAACACCTCATAATTCTGCCCCTCAGTTTTTGGTGACAGAAAATCCTCCCTTGAGATTTACCTGATATGGATACCCTAGTCATGGGGTGTCACCTCTGGGGCTCCTGTGGAGAAGCATCTTTGGGTGACAAGAATATTTGGAGATATGGAGCAAGAATGTTTGATATGTGAACCAGTTACCTAATGACCCAGTGACCTCTTTGTCAATTAAAACAAAAAACTTTATATTTAACCTAGGTTTAGCTATTCAACTACCTGGGTGTTAGGGAGTCAGTTCTTTCTGTTCTATTCTTTTCTCTCTCCCTCTGTCTATCTCCCCCTCCTTCTCTGTCCCTCTTTGCTGTCATTTGATAGCAGCAGAGGAACACAAGGATGTAACTAGTGGGAAAAGATAGCTATTTTCAGATAACCTAAACATTTTATCTAGACTGAGATCTAACTGAAAACATTTATTATTACTATTGTTTAATCCCTCATGTGACAAGGTAAAATGTTTTCTTGTGGAAAAATCTTGCTCTATTCTGATTTGTAATTGTATCCGTGAAGTGTTTTCTGAAATCATTGTCAAAAAATAGAAGAATTCAAGAGTATATCTGTTATCTAGCTATCTACACATCCATCTATCTATCTATCTATCTATCTATCTATCTATCTATCTATTCATCCATCCATCTGTCTCTCCAGAGTTGCCTCTCAAGGGAGAGGAGAAGGGAGGGAAGGAAATAGAAATGGAGGGAGAAAAGTGAGTGTGAGTATGTGCTTCTACATGTACAGGGACGATGTCTGTTCTAGAGATAGAGGTACACACAGTCATGGCCATGTCATATGGTGGAGTAAGAAGATGCAGCTGGGAATCAGATGTGACATCATAGCCAAGCCCTCATTAACCACGTGATCTTGGGCAAGTTATTTAACCTGTCTGGACCTTAATTTCCTCACTTGTAAAGTGGAGCTAATAATAATTACTGCCTATTAATATATAAACTTAATTTATGTGAAAAATAGTATTGTACACACCCAGAATAGCAGTAGGACAATAGGAACAACATTCCATCTGTTTCTAATCACTTTACTCAGTCAACCTTTGTAGTACAGTCACCCTGAATATAGAAGTGAATTCAGTGTTGAAAGATGATATATTCTAAGCATTTGAACCTTGAGTTATTTCAAAGCAATAATTATGCACCATCTGTGGCAGCACTTTTGTTTGTGATCATGCAGATCAGGGCCATTTTAATCATAGCTCTTACAAAGAGTTGCTGTATTCTTTCGTATCTATTTCACTCATCTACTCATTAAATGTCAGCAGTTATTGCAATTAATTAACCAGCTATATCATTTTCATTTTATGTGAATTACATTGTTAAATGAACTAAAGATCCAATACTGAAATTCTCAAGCAAAATAGTTTTGCAGATACAGATTCATCAATCATCTTCATCATTAGCCTCATTGAATAATGTAAAGCATTCAGATTCATCAGACTGACATTACTGAGGAAGTGAGATATTCTGGTTTGGCTGCTTTAGTACTTAGATTACAGTGTGAGTCCCCAATCAGCCTGTAAATCACACTTGAACAACATTTAAATTGTGAAATACACATGGTGGAAAAGTACATAAAATATAAGTGTATGCTCTTACCAAAATATTGTAAAGAGGACACTCATACAACCCATCTTGGTTCAAGAAATGAAAGTGTCAACACCCAAGAAGCTGCCCAGACACCACTTTCAAATCACAACTCCCTCACCCTCCTCCTGAAACCACTATCTTCACTTTTATCTTTTCTTTAAAAAGATAGTTTTACCACCCATGTATGCATCTCTAAACAGCGTAATTTAGTTTTGCCTATTTAAAAAAAAATGTGTTATGTGAATGGAATTATCCCAAATATATTCTTTTGTTCTGCCTTCTTTCCCTCAGTATTAAGATTTACCAATGTTATTACAGGTAGGTGGAGTTTGTTCATTTTCATAAGTGTACATATATTGTCCCACTGTATGAATCTACCACAATTATTAGTTCTATTATAGATGGATATTTGGGCATTTTCTAGTTTGGGGCCATTATGAAGAACATTGCAACTAACAGTTTTTATGTATACTGGTACATATAAGTCTTCACCCATTTTTGATTAGGTTCTCTCTTTTTTTCTTAATGACTTGCAGGAACTCTATGGGTGTTCTAGATACAAGTCTTTTGTTAGTCAGTGGTGCTGCAAGCATCCTCTCTCATTCTGTGGCTTGCCTATTTGCTCTCTTAATGGCATCTTTTCATGAACTTACAAGTTCTTAATTTTAATGAAGTAAAAATTACCAATCTCTTCAGTTATAGTTAGTGTTTTTTGTATGTGTCTTGTTTAAGAAATATTTTTTAAACCTTGAAGTCATAAAGATATTCTATTTATCTTCTAAAAGCTTTACTGTTTGTCTTTCACACTTATTTTTACAGCCCACATGGAATTGATTTTTGTGTATAGTGTGAGAAATGGTTTAACTCCATTTCCCTCTGTGGATAACCAACTATTCCCAAATAGCACTTATTGTGCTTGCTTCAGCAGCATATATACCAACTAGCACTTATTGAGAATGCTATTTATGTACTGAAAATCTCCCTTCTGTTTTGAAATGTCACATTTGTCATAAATCAAGAATCTGTGTCTGGATCTATTTCTGGGCTTTCTATTCTATTCCACAGATTTATGTGTTCTTGTGCTAGTCCTATACTGTTTTAATCACTAGAGCTTTATAAGTTCTGACGTCTGGTAGACCAAGTCCTCCCACATTATTGCTCTTGAGAAGTGTCTTGGCTCTTCTTGGTTCTGTGACTTGCCTTATAAAGTGTAGAACTCAACTTGTTCCACAAAAACAAACAAATAAGTGAAATAACCTGTGGGATTTGTATTGGTGCTTATTTAGATGTTATTTTCTTTCAATTAAGTGTTTGTAGCTTCCAATAGCAGTCTTGTACAACTTTTGTTAGATTTATTCTTGGGTACTTGACTTTGAAAAGCAATTTTAAATGTCATCTTTAAAAATCAATTTTCTCATGTGTGTTGCTGATATATAGAATACTGTTGTATGTGTAGTTTTGTAGCAACCTTGTGAATTCTAGCAACTCTTATTAATTCTAAAAATCATTAGGTAGACTCTTTTAGATTTTCTAAGTTCACCATCATACTATATGTGAATAATGACAGATTTGGTGTTTTTTTCTTCCCAGTTCTCAAACTTTTATTTGTTTGTTTGTTTGTTTGTTTGTTTATTGCCTTAGTGAACCAGTTAGGACCTCCATCACAGAGAGGGGTTTTTTAAATTAATTTTACTTTTTTGGACAATTTAATAACTAAAGTGTATTACTTGAAAATAAGTCAGTTACTTTTTTAAAAGATTTTATTTATTTATTCTTAGAGAGGGAAAGGAGGGAGAAAGAGAGAGAGAGAGAGAAACATCACTGTGCGGTTGCTGGGGGCTGTGGCCTGCAACCCAGGCATGGGCCCTGACTGGGAATCAAACCTGTGATGCTTTGGTTCGCAGCCCACACTCAATCCACTGAGCTACACCAGCCAGGGCGTAAGTTAGTTACTTTTAAAACAGGGTTATAACATTAAAAAAGTAGAACAAAGTGAATATATGAAAAGTCTTGCTTCTACTCCAGACCTACAATGGCTTGTTAAAAATATCAAATCACTGTCCCTCCCCTTGACCTGCTGACTGACAAAGTTTATCCAGTGAGGCTTCGCCATGTCTACATGTTTAAAGCTCCACAGGTGACAGAAGGTTTGCCTCTGCAGAAATTAGTAGGAGTATATAATACAGTGATTCTCAACTCTAGTTGCACATTAAAACCACCCAAGGAGCTTTAAAAAGTCCTGATGCTTGGCCCTTACTCTGAACCAATTGACGTGAATCTCTGCAGATGTGGTCTCAGGCATGTGTAGTTTTTAAAAGTCCCCAGGTGATGGGGAGGGGAGGATGAGGAGGAGTCGGAGGGAGGGTTTACAAAGGGGCATGAGATGTTTGAGGGTGACAGATATGTTCACAATCTTGATTGTGTAGATGATTTCATAGGTGTGTGCCTATGTTACAACTTATCAAACTGTATAATTTAAGTATGTACAGTTATCACACGTCAATTATACATCAATAAAGCTGTTTAAAGAAAAAGCTCCCCAGTAGACTCTCACGCACAGCAACAGTTGAGAATCATTGTTCTAATAGAAAGAATACATGACTGGAGTGAAGTTGGAGATCCTTTCATTGGCCAACAGTTAGCTGCGTACATGTAGATAAGCAACTGAATCTCCCCTAGTCTTCAGTTTTATTCTGGTTGGTGAGTTTAATTTTTTCTCAAGTACTTTTCAGCTCTGATATTTTGATTCTTCTGCTCAGTCTGGCAGTGCAGGCCAGGCTGCTGATGCACCTCTCAGCCAAAGCCACGTGAGGGGGCTGTGCAGCTGGCAGCCTCTCCTCTCAACTGACGCTCTTGTGAAGTCAAAATAGTCTGGTCAGGGTCTTTCTTTTGTCCTCTTGGTGAGTGAGAGCTCCATTTGTAAACCATCATTTTCAGCTGCCCCAATTCAGTGGTTCTGCTACAGGTGAACCTTTCTTTAAGCAAAGTAAATCCATGAATCTCTCAATATACAGAATAGCTTTTAAAAAGACCCCCAAATTGCTTTGAAAAAACATCCAGCTCCCACAAAACAATTAAAATAGAATTTAAGTGAAGTATATATGTGCGTATATGTGTATATATACATATGTATGTAAGTATCTATCTATCAGTAAGCACATTAATAATATTACTCTACTGCCCCTAGAACAATGATTCATTCATGCAAAACAGTTATATCGACATGTTTGTTACAGGTGCAATTTCAAGATCCTTCAGGGAGTAAATATTGTGTAGGTACAAAATAGAGTCAAGGTTAGCAAAGAAACCAAGTCTTTTTCCATTGCCGTGTGATATAAAGTAGTTAAACAGGTAAACATATGAATGTGTGTGTGTTTATCTATCTGTGTGTTTGCATATACTCAGGTGAAGAGGTTGGCTAAATATTTTAGAACAGAAGAATCTATTCAGACACCCTGTGAATTCATCTATAGACAGTGAAAAAAATCTGGATGCCCCAGAAGAGACTGACTAGAACTAATGTTACAAAATGATCTAGCTATGTACTGAACTTTAATAAATGCATTCTTTTACAATTCAGCTCATAAATAAAAAGCAAATGCTTTTCTGAAGTGCAACAACATGGATTAAGAAAAAAATGAACTCCCCCCAACACACAGAATTTTCCAAATAATACTATAAAACCTTAAAATTCAGTAGCTCTGTCTTTTATTTTTGGTCTTATTGTAGTTTTCTTCCATTTTGATTTCTAAATTTCAGATTATTCTATGAGCCAGTCACAACACCTTGTGGACACACATTTTGCTTAAAATGCCTTGAAAGATGCCTAGATCACAATGCGAAGTGTCCACTGTGCAAAGATGGTCTTTCACAGGTAAAACATTGTTTCTTTCCTGGTTTGGTTGGCATATTTGGAATTGGGTACTTAATAGAGTGTCCTCTTGGATCCCAAGCCACTGCACTGTGCTAGGGCAAAATACCTGCTCAGACCATCTATCTTTCTCCCCCCTTTTACAGCAAACCCCTCTCCGCTCCACATAGTCCTTTAGAAAAATAAGGCAACATCTAGCTTTTTATAAACTGTTGGTAATGAAATGAATTTGCATTGGAAACAAAATATTACCTTGATGATAAACATGGATCTTGGTTCTAATCCCATCATGGCACCTGATTCACTGTAATGTTGAGTAAATCTTGTATTCTCTCTGGACTTGGACTAGATGAGCTCTACTTCCCCTTATCATCAATGTTAATTCTGTGGTTTGAAGAGATCATTCCCAAGGCTACAGAAACCTCATGGACCTTCAATGTCATTCTTCTTCTGCCCCTCAGAAGCCAGTGTATTTATTAGTAGATCCTTGGCTACTTGAAAAGCTCAGGGACTTCCAGATCCTCTAAAATGAATCACACAAATTACCACCTTGCTTTTTCAAGTGGACCTGATGGAATTTTCTTCAGCACAAGAAGACCAAGGAGTCCATTTTGTTTTCCCTCCCTCAAGAACTTGCATGCCACATTTTAAAATCAGTATTAATGTTCCTTGACCCCTGTCGTCTTTGAGGAGAGGTTGGCAACACAAGACCATTTCTAAGTGAATGTAGGTCCAGAGGAGTCATATGTTGAGCTTTACCAACACTGCAACATTTAAACTAACGCCATGGAGTGAAATAATCATCCAGGATAATCCTGAGGGTTAGTATTGGGTTGGGGGAGGGTCAGTGTCATACCTTGCCTAGGTAAAGGGATAGGATTTGCTACTGATTGTATGTGAGAAGCACACAGTCCTTATACTTAAATAATGCATTTGTATTATAGTAACACTGCAACATTCAGATAAGCAGAAAAATGCCTACCATTAGGTTCATCACCTGGAGAAAACCACCATTAACAGTGCCTTTGCTGGGTTTTTGTTTTAGCATCAGCAGAAGACTCACCTCCTTCTTGGGTTAGCTACCTCCTGAGTCATTGCTTTTCCCCAATACTAGGACTGGGCAAAGCAGTTGGTTTTCCTACAGCCATGCAATGGCAGTGGCTGATAAGGTATCCTGGAGGCAGATGCTGCGGGGTCCCAGACTTAGAGGATAGAAGATATTCTCATCTATCTCTTTGTATTCACACAGGATCACACACCATTTGCCAGAGAGATAAATATCTTGTGCTGATAATATTCCCTGCAGAATAGACAGACCTAGCCCATACCAGGAAAGGAAATACATTGTCTGAAGTCAGCAATTTTATACTCAGGAGCTCTCCCTGCTGCGCCTGTGTGGGTAGCTTCCATAGTGAGCAACTCTGCAGATGCTTTATTGCCTGGTCCACACAGTTAAATGCCCCCTATTTACAGATGTCTGGATATGCTTGTGGTAGGGGATTTGGGTGGAGAGTAATAGTGACAATGAGACTGAGTTCAGTTCTGAAATAATGTTCATAATATAATTTCAGTGATACCTAGATGGTATTTAAAAAAAAGAAAGAAAGAAATAGACAAACAAAATCACCAGTATTTAACTTTTTTTAAGATAGAGAAGAAAAATATTTAGACTTGAAATATCCAGAAGACGAGCATTGAGATGGTGTGGGATTGGGGTGGGTCAGGAAAGGATCAATGATTGAGAATTGCTTTTTAGTTCCCTTAACCTTTTGACCACGGACATTCAGCAAGTCCCAGGTGGCGACCATTTCTGTGAGCTTGAAAACACAATAATAGAAATGGGAAAGGGAGGGATTTCTCCCCCACCACCATCTTTTTAAACAAGAACATGATCTCAATTTTTCAGTGTTTAGGGAAAGCAATGAGGGAAAAGCAATGAGACTTTTTCCTTTTCTTTTTAATTTTTAAGCATTTCAAATTTTATTGACTTTCTGATTTTGTAAAAAAGTTAATCTTTTTTATTTTTTTAAAGATTTTATTTATTTATTTTAGAGAGGGGAAGGGAGGGAGAAAGAGAGGGAGAAAACATCAGTGTGCAGTTGCCTCTCCCATGTCCCCTATTGAGCATCTGGCCTGCAACCCGGGCATGTGCCCTGACTGGAAATCAAACTGGCGACCCTTTGGTTCGCAGGCCAGTGCTCAATGCACTGAGCCACACCAGCAGAGGCTAAAAAAAGTTAATCTTAAGGTCATACCTCTAAGTTTGATGTACTGTATACAGATTGTGCAGAATAAGACTATGAAGAGATACAAATTAGTCCATGCCCAAAAAGATTTACTAAAGAATCATCTTCATAAATACCTATAAAATTCTTGTGAACATAGGACTGTCAAGGTTTTCTGAGACACTTTCAAAGTAATGCAAGGCACAAAATGTACACCATTGTGAATACACAGATATTCCAGGCTTTGTGCTTCTAATACAGTCCATCAAAGATTTGGCTTTATGAATACTTTTTCTAATTAGAATAATCAAATGCATGTGTTTTTTAATCTGTATTGAATTTATTGGGGTGATACTGGTTAATAAAATTATATAAGTTTCAATCATACAGTTCTACAGTAAATCATCTGTATATTGTATTGTGTTCATCATCACAATTCAAGTCTCCTTCTGTCACCACTTATCCCCCCTTTACCCTCTTCTACCTCTGCCCACACCCCTTTCCTCTGGTAATCACCATACTGTTGTCTGGTTTTTTTTTAACTGTAACATCCAGAGAATACATACATTATGATAGTATCAGCTGCTAAAGTGTGGGTCCAAATTACTCCAATATGCAGGTCATTTGACTAGTCTACTGAATGCATCAGAAGTGTTTTGTGTTTTTCTAATGACTGCATAAAATGTCTAATTGCCTTGTTCCTCATATAGTGCTTGGCATCAAGAAAATATAGCAAAAATATCATAATGGAAGAGCTAATAGCTAAATTCCTTCCAGAAGAACTCAAGGAACGAAGGAGGCTTTATGAAGAGGAAATGGAAGAACTTTCTAAGTATGTATATGCAGGTTTCTATTTTGAGTTTCATTCATACCAGCTCACAGAGCTGAATGTGCATATTTCTTCCTAACTCCTAATTAAGTGATGTCATGTTGGTAGCTTGAAATTGGCCATAGTGAAAGTATTTACACTATGGAAATTGGCAAATGTTATATAAACCAGGGATTTTTTCCCCCTAGAAAGTCAGTTGTTCAACATTTACCAGCACACCGTTGAGGAAGCATTAGCCAAACCACCGACCAGGTCAGATCTTGCCACTAGTGACTGAGTGTCACTGGAAGGAGTAAGTTGGAACAGCTTAAGTGTCTAAAAGTGTCCAGGAGACTTTATTCAAATACATACAGAGGTGTGTGAGGTTAGAGAACTTTGGTGTCAGCCAGACATGGGATCATGACCCACTTTTGCCACAAAGTAAATGTACTTTATGACCCTAGGCAAGTCACTTCACCTCTCTGGGCCTTTGTTTCCTCATCTGTACTTTGGGGATGATAATAGTTCTTACTTCATGGCTTGTTATGAAGATCAAATGAGCTAGTGCCTCATAAGCACTTAACAAATGGTAATAGTAAGAATGCTGCTTTCTCTGCCATGCACAGGTCTAGTGAGAGGTGAAGGGGAGGGATGGTGTTGCAAATAGGGCTCCAAGCTCTCTGGATGGAAAAAAAGCTCCTTTAGAAGAGAAAGCAATAGGCAATCATTAATTTCTTCCTCTCATACTGCTGCCTTCTTGTCTCCACCCAATTGAATCCTCACAGCATTCTGGGGGCAAGGTTCCTGATGGCAAAAGCTGTTCTGGTTTTATTGCCCATCCTGTAGAGAACCATTTCTAAACTGCCACCAGTTTGTCTGAATGTCCCTCTCACTTATAACAACATGTTTTCCTGGGCAGCTAGAAATGAAATCCTCTCTTTCTCATTAACTTATATGAGATCTACTTAGGGCATCTTTATCTTTATTTCTGATTCTTAAGTTTGCCTTGAATCTCTGAGCCCTCCTCTTGAATATTATTTAATGTTTTATTAACAAACACTGGAATATACTAGAGGGATTTATATTTAAAGGCATCATAAACTTAATCCTTTTGGGATTTGGGCAAATGGTCTTATATCTATTGATAGGGTCAGCTGTTCCTATATTGGACTTACTAGACAAATAAGAGAACAGGGATCCAGGAGGAGCTGGCCCAGTTGTTGGTACCTCTCAGACTGTGTGTCTGAATTTTCATGGGCACTTGTTGAAGAGCAGACTTCTGAGTACTGATTCCAAAGCTATTGCACTGGGGTCTCTGGGGTGCTTCAATCTGGTTGTTGGGATTCAATGACCCCCAGTGATTCTGATACACAGGTGTATTTGACTATCACTAGGCTAAATTACTCTTGCCTTTCCACTGCTCCCTCCTTCTCCCAGATGGACCTGCCAGCAGATCTTCTAGGGACTTTGCTAAATTTGAGGTGCTCATGGTGACTCTGCAGAGAATTTCCCACCATGCCTCTAGAGATCTATCTCTACTTATACCATCAGTACCATTCTCCATACTACCAGCAAGAGACTTGGAGAGATTATTTGAGTGGCATGAAAGAAAAAAAATGAAATGCAATGGTCACCTACCATGTTAATGTACTAGAGAACTTTAGCCAAATTAGATTGTGTAGAATGACAATTTTCCTCTCTGAGTCCTTAGACTAACCCCATCATGGGACTCAGTTCACAGCATCAGTTGTATTTCAGTATGTTTTATCAACCATCAAAACTTGATGTCTCCTTGCCTTCCTGTGGGGAAACCACATGGTGATGTTTGATCAACCTTTCTGTGTTGTGCTATGTTTCATTAAGAACCATGTAATTTGCTCTTCCTGACAGCTTAAATAAGAATGTGCCAATTTTCGTGTGTACTATGGCCTATCCCACTGTTCCTTGTCCCCTGCACATCTTTGAGCCTTGTTACCGTCTGATGATTCGTAGATGCATTGAGACAGGCACAAGACAGTTTGGCATGTGCCTTGGAGATCCCATCAAAGGGTAAGTGAGGAGCTATGTGAGTCAAGGCAGATGGGTGGAAAAGGTTTTCATTTTACCCTGGGGCTCTCCCAGGAGATTGGGAGGCACAGCTCATGAGACTTAGTCAGCTTATGACCATGAGTCTTTGTAGGGATCAGGGTCCCTCTTGCCCCTGGTTTATCATGGCTTCCTATTTAAAGGAACCTTAGGATTACTCTTTTGTTAAATGGGTAGTATATACCATAAAACTTATTTTATAAGAATGTGGGCTCTTGCCCTGGCTGGAGTGGCTCAGTGGATTGAGTGCCAGCCTGTGAACCAAAATGTCAGTGGTTCAATTCTCAGTCGGGGCACATGCCTGGGTTGTGGGCTAGGTTCCTGGTGGGAGGCGTGCAAGAGGCAACCAGACATTAATGTTTCTCTCCCTCTCTTTCTCTGTTCCTTCCCACCAGGGAAGATTTAAAAAAAAAAAAGAAGAAGAAAAATGCTTTCTTTAAAAAAGAGTATGAGCTCTAAAGTCACACTGCTTGAATTCATATTCTGGCTTTAGCCTTGGAACAAGTTTGACTTTGGGAAAGTTACTTACCCTTTCTGTGACTCAGTTTCCTTTTCTGTAAAATGGGTACAATGAGAATGCCTACATCATTGAGTTTGTTGGGAGGACTGGTGAGTTCATGATTAACACGAAACACCAAGCACAATACCTAGCACATGGTATGTGCTCAATAAATGGCAGTTATACTAATACATTAAGATATTTTTTTTCTCACACAGGCACTGCCTGTTGTGTAGCTATAGCTGTAGATCCTGAGGACAGATGAATAAGCATAAGTCCCTTGAGGCGCAGCATGGGGTTGTAGAAATGGCTTGACGAGGTGAGAAATAACTCACAAAGATTTCACTTTCCTGACTTTATTTCCAATAAACAGGTTTGCAGAATATGGCTGCATCCTAGAGATCAGAAATGTTCAATTCTTTGCTGATGGCCGTTCAGTGGTCGACAGCATAGGCAAGAGGCGCTTCAAGGTCCTCCATCAGGGTCAGAGGGATGGCTACAACACAGCTGACATTGAATACATTGAAGACCAAAAGGTAAGAGTGGCTAATGCCAAAAATTCCAAAGCCAGGCTATTCCTGTGGCTTCACAGATGGAGATGGTTGTAAAAAGATTTCTTAGCACCATTGGGGACCTTGGGATTTCTCATCAAATTGGTGCAGCAACCTTGAATGCTGCCAGATTGCTACTGTGTTGTAGAATGGCAGTGAGAGCACCCCCTGTTCTGGCTCTTCCTGCTTAGTTGCTGAGTTATGTTCATGGGTAAGAAATGTCAAGGCAGACCAACCTTGGTGACCATTCACCTAGGAGTTAGGTCTCTTTCAGGGGAAGCAGGACATAGATCTCAAGAGGGGTCTACATATGTGTATTGTTTCTATCAATTTATTTACATTTTAAAACTTTTTCTTTTGAGATAATTGGAGATTCTCATGTACATTTGTATTTTTAAATGGGCAACCTGGCTAAGAACCCTTTCCAATAATGCATCATGCCATAGGTAGAAAGATGGCATGTCTGGTTAATCCTTTGTTTTCTGGACTAATGAGCAGAAGAGGAGGTAAATAATCCATGTTCACTTATATTTACATTTACCACATAAAACACTGTTAATAAGTATTTGATCAATGAAAAATGTATTCAATTTGGAAGACAGAGTTATACAGTGAGAAACAGACACTTTTGTGTCTCTCTTCCTAGTGAGCAATGAGAAAGCAGATGCAACAAATGAAAAAGAAAGATATATAAGCCAGCATAACCTAGTTTAAGAGCACACCTCCACTCAGGCCAGTTTGCATGTCTGGTTTTCTACATGTGTTGCTGTTTCAGCCAATTTCCCCAGCTGAATCTTTCTCCTTCCTCTACCCTCAGATGTATTTACACATAGTCCATCATCTAGCTGAGGAGCCTTTCACATACCACACAAGAGAAAGCCGGGTGGGTGAGCCTTCCCATAGGGGAATAGGATGGATGTTCAGGGGAGTCAGGTGCCAACAGTGGCTCTAGGGGTTATGGAGAAGGTACAGAATGTTTCACTTCCACTTTGATTCTTTCAGGTTCAAGGAGAGGATTGTGCTGAGCTCATGGGATTACATAATTGTGTCTATGAGCAAGCGTCATCTTGGTTTCATTCGCTCAAATCATCTCTGAAGAATCGGATACTCAATCACTTTGGTCCAATGCCAGAGAAAGATGCAGATCCCCAGGTATATAAAGTGTCTCTTTGTAATCACTTACCTCCAGCAGATGAAAGAGCTCAGGGTTTATGATTAGATGGATGCATGGTAATCTACCAAATCAAGTGCAGAGAGCAAGGTAGATCTAATCTGGTATTGTGTGGCTGGGCAATGGGCATCAAGGGTAAGAGCAAAAGGACCCCAGAATTGGAGGAACTGAAGTATAGCAGTAGTGACTTGGGTCCAAGACAGATTTTGAGAGATAAGTCAGGTGAGAGGTGGGAACACAGACACCATCAAGAGTGGGAGTCCAGATTTACACCATAGTAATGTGTTAGGGCAACAAGATTCACACAAATGCCAGGCTTAAGAGAAGGGTATCCCAGGACCAAAGGCTGCCACTTCCAGGCAGCTTAGTAACTCTCTCTTCCATTGCTGCAAGGGATAGGAAATAAAGCCTGCAACATTAAAGGACACCAACTGTAAGACCACAACAACTTTCCATGCCCTTGTCCCTCCATGCTTTGTCCTGCAGGCCTAGACCCTTGTCATTGTCCTCATCAGGAGTGGGAAGGACCTGAGAAAAATGACCCAGTAGTTAAATTTACTGGCTGTGATTGGTTTGGTTCAGTGGGTTGGGCATTACCCTCTGAACTGAAAGGTCTCTGGTTTGATTCCTGGTCAGGGTACATGACTGGGCTGTGGGCCAGGTCCCCAATTGGGGGCATGAGAGAGGCAACTGATCAGTGTTTCTCTGGCATATCAATGTTTCTCTCTCTCCCTCCCTTCCCACCTCTCTAAAAATAAATAAATAAAATCTTTTTTAAAATATTTAAATATACCTTTGGCTGAATTATGCTAGAAAACAGTTCATTGGGTTCTATTGAGTCAGTCTATTTCCTAGAGGGACAGGTCTCTTTGAGAGATCAAGCTGAAGATCAGAAGCTCTCCAGGCAAGTGGAGATAATTAATTTCCATCAAGCTTTGCTTGCCTGGTATAAACAAGAGAACACTCTTATTTTAGGACAAGGCTGGAGATATGCTAGCCAAATATTTTCCCACAGTCACCTTTCACACATTCTGAACTGACTCTCCTACATCATCACCTCCAAAACTTCATGGGTACTTTACTTACACTGATTCCTGACTCTGTCACAAAAGTAAAATAGAATATGTATATTCTGATTTCCCTGGCAAAAGATTGGCCCTGCTTACATTTCTAGCTGTATGACCTTGGGTAAGTCTCTCGCCCTTCCTCTACTTTTTTCCCATCTCTGAAATGATGAAGAGGTCTCTAAAGTCCCCTATTCCTTTTGCATTTTAAGGCTTTAAACAGCCTACTTGGCTGAAATGTCTTGCTATCTCTAGACCACAAAGGTGGCTTCTTTACCCCATGCAAAAGCATCATGAATATTGAGGGGAGAAAGGCTAGTTAGTGCTTCCAAATAACCCAGTTCCTGGCTCTGGGCCACTATGACTCAGGACTACAGCAGAGCTCTGAGCAAGCTCACGATCAAGCTTAATGTTCCCCTTCATCTTCTGGAAAGCATTCTCCCCAAGTCAGGCAGAAGATAGCGATCAGCAATGATAACAGCATCTTCCACAAGAAAAAAACACAGATGCCACAGAATGACTCATAAGGGCTCAGTGACAGAAAGCTGAAAGTTGGGTTTTATATCTTTTCTTTTTAAAAAAGATTTTATTTATTTATTTTTAAAGAGAGGGGAAGGGAGGGAGAAAGAGAGGGAGAGAAACATCAATGTGCATGTTGCCTCTCACACACCCCCTCCTGGGGACCTGGCCCACAACCCAGGCATGTGCCCTGACTGGGAATCAAACCAGAGACCCTTTGGTTCACAGGTCTGTGCTTGATCCACTAAGCTACACCAGCCAAGGCCATATCCTTTCTTATTAGGATTGTTACATGTTGCTTTGGCAGCAGCAGCATGAGCAAACGAACAAATAAAAAACCGAAATTCCATCCAGTTTGATCCAGTCAATGCTTCAGACCCAGTGGTTCCATTAATAAGAATGTGCTAGGTCTCAGGAGGGGGCTTCTTAGAAACAGCCATAGATGTTAACATCAGCTTAAATATCTTCATTAATGTTCTTGGGAAACTTCAGAATATGTCTATCTAACATTCAAAACTGATAAAATGAAGGAGAGCATATTACAGAATGCAACAAGGGACAAAAATGAACCCAAATGAAGCTGGAGGAACAGAGAAGCCAAGAGAGCAGTGATGCTTGGGGCAGAATTAGGTGAACCAGTTTGGAGGTAGATGAGTCCATGTGCAGAATATGGTTCTCTACAGTCCTATAAGAAACGTTCAGGAAATTGGGGACAGAGAGCTCATTTTGGACTTAGCAAAAAATAAGTCACCAATGTCTAAAATGTGTGTCTGGGCAGCTTCTGACAAGCAGAATTTTGGTAAAGGGTTTTTGTGGGATGGGAAAGCTCCTTAGTAAAAGGAAACCTGAGAACAGAATGCATTTCTCATATGAACGTGTTCTCTAATTGGAATGCTTGCAAAGTGTGATTGCTGGGCTTTGGGACTGTGAATCATAGGTTTAGTTTCAGGGGAGAAGTGAGTTATGGCCCTATATAATGACATAGCATACACAGACTATAGTGCCTTCAGCCAGAAGCAGGGAAATGAAGGGAGTTAAGAGACATGCAGTCTAAGAAAGGGGTCATGGGAATGGAAAGCCCACAAGTTGTATGCATCAGTCCAGAGCACCTTAAATAGAGCCTTAAAAGTGGAAGAGACTGAGTAGTGGATATTCCAGCTCATAAAATCACACTGGTTAGGAAGTATAGTAAATCTGTTAAGATATTGATTTGCTTCCTTTAACAACTACCAAAAATAAATAGCTTAAACAAGATAGCAGGCATATGTCTTGGAGGTGTAAGGCAGTTCTGTTCCATGAGGTTGTTGAGAGACCCAGGTTCCTTCCTCACAAAGCTCTACCATTCTTTGAATGTTGCCCTCGTCCTCTTGATTGAAGTAGGCTGATCATCACCATGTCCATGTTCTAGCTAAAGGAAAGGGAGAAAGAGGAAGGAAGGTGGAGGGCATGTGCCCCTCTCCCAGGACATGACCTAGAAATCACAAATGTCACTTCCCTTTACATCTTAGTAGCCAGAACTTTGTCTCACAGCCTCACCTAGCTGCAAAGAAGGCTAAGAAATGTCGTCTTCTTTTTCTGGGTGGCTATATGCCCAGCTAAGATAAGAGGAAATAGATAAAGGGGCAATTATTAGTCTGCCACACACAGAAGCAGTTTCACCTAGGATATTTACCTTGCTATTTTCAAACCCTGCCCATTGATATCACTTCCATGGGGATAGGATGAACCCATTTTGTTTCTCTGTTGCAGATTAATCCAAATGGTCCAGCCTGGTGCTGGTGGACATTAGCAGTTCTTCCATTGGAAAGCCGAGCTCAGCTCCCATTCCTAGCAATGAGGTCCTTAAAGGATAGATTGAATGGTATTCGGCGTATCCTGGCCTTTATATCTCGAAGCCAAAACTAGTCAGAGTGGATTGCTGAAAAGAAACTTCCACCCTCCCCACTGCCTAGGGGAGTTGTCTTGTAAATACATCTAATTGCAATAACATCCTAACAGAAGGAAGTATCAAACAAAGGCATTACCCTGCTGCTGATTACAGAGAGAAATTGAGAGAAAGACCAAAGAATGTGACCTGTTAGAAACTTTTTGTCTTAAGATACTTCTTGACATGCTGCACAACTACATGCACAGCAGGGGTGTTCAAGAGCCCAGAAAAAATACTGCTTTTAACATAAAATTTTCTAAAAGTTTAAAGTGGTTTTGCTTTAATTTTCTTTCCTTCATTGGTGAATGACTGTGTGATTGAAATGTGAAGCAGAGATACTAATAATGTTGCTACATTATTTCATTGGCTTGTGGTCCTATTCTAAATGGTTTAATTTGATAAAGCATTGTGTAAAATAATATTTATACTTCTTTCTGTTTTACTAATTTATTTTTTGCACTACTGTATCCTTTTTTCTACATGTATGTTTGTAACTATTTAAGTGTACATTACTGAAGTCAGTTGCTTTATTTATTGATGTAGTTTGCCATATAACTAGGGGGAAGTAACAAAACTACAAATGTGCCATTTTTGCTTTAACCATTTTCTACTATGTTCGATCCCAGTTCTTGAACCATTTTTGTATCTCTCTGATTGGATGCTTAAAGGAAGTTCAAAATTATGCTAAATCATCTTTCTTCACAGACTCCATTTTGTTTTCACTTTGAATTCAACAACATAAGATACTTAAGGGATTTGGAATAGACTGTAAAGTAAACCAGGATAAAGTAAAATAATCCATTTTCCATGTGTTATACAGAGCAAGGCTGAAGGAATTATTTTTCTGGAACAAAGTGATGAATCAGAGGAGTGTCCTTTATTACAGTCTATTATAGGCATTTATCTCAGCAATCTAATTCTAAGTGTTTCTAATTTCTCTCCAGTTCGGTTAGGAATGGGATTTTTAAGCAAGATAACATTTAACCCTTCAGAGGGAATGGTTTTCAGATTGGCACATCACAATTAGGTCTGAATGGCTTCCATACCCCACCTCTTCTCAGGGTTCTGAGGATCACAGCATGGCCAGCATGTTTGGAAACACTTGATGAAGAACTATTCATTATGAAAAGTGTAAAAAACATGGTAGAAAAGGTAGAATACTTTAAAGAAAACAAACTATCACTTTGGTTTTTATAATCTTTTTAAAGGAACCAGAAAGTTAATCCATGATTTTATCTAAACACTGCCTTTCCTCCTAGGTGCAGTGGGCCAAAAATTTCAATATAGAGGAAGAATGGTGGATAAGGAGTGAATCCTGTTTTATCTTGCTTAGAATTAGTGTGATTCCTTTAGTTCCAGGCAAACCTGAAAAATAGCATGAGTATGGGAGTGTTATAATGACAGAGTGAAAAGGTTAGGGCTGGGAAGAAGTGAATTCTGTGTGCCATTAATACCTTTGCACAAAAGACTCCCCCACCCCACTCCATGATTCTGGATGGCTGCAGTGTGCTATTTACTTGAGGCCTATCCACTCTGTTAAGGTAAGAGGTTAATGCCTCAAATCATGACTCTGACTTCTTCCATCACCACCTGTGGCCAGAAGCAGAAAAGGCAGAATGAGACGATCTGCATTTTCTTAATGGACGTTATGCTGTCAGGGCATCACATTACCAGGTTTGCTGTTTGGAACCAGACTGGGCTGGTGAGGAATGGCAGGATAGACATGGTTACTGTCTAAGCAAACTCTACAAGACTCTGGGAGCATGAAATTACAGGCTCCCACTCTGACTTGGTGCACAACCATGTGGTCATAACACAGTCCTACTTTAATAGTTTCCTGTTATCTACCATAAATACACCCCCCAAAGGGTCATAAGGGTTTCTGCTTACTAGATGTGTTACTTTTGTGATTTAACTTTTTTCTGAGCCCCAGTTGCCTCATTTGGCAAATAGTAATGATAATACCGCATACAGGGTTGTTATGAACATTAAATGAGATGAGATATGCAAATCACTTAGCGTAGTACCTAGTTTAGAGAAAACATTCAAAATAATACCTGCGATTAGATTATTCATTATTATAGAATATCACCAGGGGCCTATATTTGCATAAAATGCTGCCTTTATACATAATACCTATTCTAACTCCTTTAAACTCAGTTGGCAGAATCCACACCACTGAGTTTTAGACCATAACTTCATGCTTTACAGATAATTCCTTTTGGAGTCAAGTCTCTTAGGGCAAGTGAAAAGACTGGAAAACAAATAATGGTGAGAGAGCAGGGAGAATTCTGTGTTAGCAATTTTTTCTTATTCCTATAGGGCTGAATTCCTATTGTTTGGAAGTCTAAAGTTTCTGATAAAATGGAAGCCTTAAGTTCTAACTTTGTTAGAATAACCAACTCATCACTCCCTGCTCTCCAAAATATATTGAAAATCTTGGCCATGCCAGGGTGAGCAAATTTTACAATCTATGACTTTTGTGCTTAGTTCATGGTATTTCCTCATGCTCCCCCAACAAAAATGTATTGTGAACTTAGTACATACCAGGTACTGAGCCAGATGACTTCACATATGACAGCCTGTTAAATCATTTTATTTCTCACATCCACCCTGTGAGATCACTTATCATCCCCCTATTATTGGATGAGAAAGCCAAGGCTCTGCAATGTTAAATTCTTTACCTAAGTAACACAGGCAGCCAGTAAGTAAGCAGGCTTGTTTTTGAACCCATTATTTTGCAAATTTTTAACATTTTAAATATATTGTATTGTACATAATTTTATTAAATAGGCATGACAAATCACAAAAGCACACCAGAAACTCACAATGGGAAGTTGCAGATTAAGTAAAATTAAATTACCTATCACATCTCTACTCAATCTAGGTAGAAAGGGAAGCTTGATTTTTTAAAGTAAAATTCCATATCATAGAATGCTTCCTGTTAACTGAATACTGAGCAAACTGAGATCTTGGCAAGGCAGAGTTGCACTTGGCTCTCAGTAGCCTAGATATACATTTGGGTGGGTTTACAGCGAGCTTTTGTTTTAGTAGTGGTGGGAGGCAGGGTGCAAGACTAAGCCTTGGTTTTCTTTGGGATGTCCTTGAACAGGGTAATTAGTTAGACATGACCATTTTCACCTCTCTTGATTTTTCAGCAAAGTTTAGAAATGAAGAGTATATAGAGAAAAGACATAAAGCTGAATCTAAGCCTGAAGGACAAGACTTCTCCTTCGTAGACAGTACCATAATAAATGGTTAGTTTTCCTATCAGAACACAATCTTTTCCTAGTAGATTATTTTTTGTGAGTATGTGTTTATGTGCACCCGCGCGTGTGTGTATATGGTAACAAGGAGACATTATGCCTTTCTGCCTTTACTATACTACTGCTGCTAGCTAACTAGCAAAATGAAAAATGATAAAATGAATTTTCTGTAGACAACTTAAAGAGAACGTGCTTGCCCCTGACTTGGGGAAGGAGCAGGGAACTGATTATTTTAATAATTTGCCTTTTCTGAAGACTGACTGCTAATCAAGTCACTGCCCATGTGGCACTTCCAGCTCTGCCTGTGGAGCTTGCCTGGGCTCAGATAATCCCCTGTGACCAACCGTGGGGGCAGTGGAGCTCCTGAGTTCACAGACCCCAGAGGTCTGTTACTATCAACACATTGCATACCGTTGATGGATTGCAACCCTATTGGGTACTGTTTCCCTCATGCCAACTCCATTTCCAAGATGGAGTTTTATTCAGGGACACATTCCTTGAGTTCCTGACATGTAGACATTGTATCCATTTCCATTTACCAAGGCAGAATCAAAGCAGAGGTGTGTAATAAAGATCATATGAAAGCAGGTGAAATAGTGGAAAAATGACAGATTTTTGAGCCCATTCTTGAAGTTGTGGATTGAGGTTTTGATTTATTACCAAAGACAGTTCTCAAAAGCAGTCAGCTGCATGGGCTGCAATTTGTGGTCCCTCCTGACTGCAGAGAGGAAGAAAGAAAAGGAGCCATGTAAAATGTATGTGTTCACCCTGGCCGGTGTGGCTCAGTTGGTTGGAGCATTGTCCCATAGCCCAAAGGTTTCCATCTTGATTCATGGTCAGGGCACATACCTAGGCTGCGGGTTCATTCCCTGATCCAAGCACATACCAACTCTGGTCTGGGTGTGTGCAGGAGGTAATCAATCAATATTTCTCTCTCTCCCTCTCTCTCTAAAGAAGCAATGAAAAAATATCCTCAGGTCAGGATTTAAAAAAAAAAACAGTTAAAATGTATGCATTCAGTTCTTCCTAGAATGATAGCTCCTGCTGTTCAACTATTTAATAATCAGGGTTATGCACATCCAGAGGTGAAATGAAGACATTTTTCCTTACAAATGGGTATTTGCAAATGTGCTAAGTTAACCTTGAGAGAGAAGTGCCTGTAATGTCTTCCTGGTCATTTTAAAACTTTGCTTCATGACTTCGTAGCCTTTTAAAAACTTGCCGCAGCAAATGTGATTAACAAAAGTTTACAAAACAACAGTGTAATTTATACATCATTTTAAAAGTTGCTTAACATGAATCTATTGTAAAAACAACAATAAACAACAAAATAAAAGAGCAAATCAATGTGGCTTCATAGGCATATCTTAGATAAACTAGCTCCATCATTTCATGCAGTTCTCAGTAATGCTGAGAGTAAAATATTAAGCAACCCATTTAAACAGCAGCAAATGTGTCTGTGTTTGTTACTCTAGTTGTTTATTGAGTAGCCATTTCCCTCTCATACTGTAATAAACTGAAAGGGGAATTAAGGCAATGCTTTTCCCTCCCATATGGCTATTCAACTACCTCTATATGCTTAATTTCTCTTTAATATTTTCTTTCCTCCAAATCTGTACAAAGAAAAGTTTCAGCTCATGTATGTTGTAATAACAATGTGACATAGACAGTCTCTGTGAAAGCTATTTGTTCATTAAAAAATGTTTTCTATTGTCTCATTTTGTGTCTAAACCAGCTTTACCTATACTTTACAATTACCCAAATGCTTTCATTTTGTTGCAAGTATTTTGTTGGAGGCCAAATAGAAAGGAAAGCTATTGGAACATCTATTTTGTTCACATTCCTATTGGTTGTAATACTTTCGACCAGAAGATCTTTCAAGGAAATAGACCTGCACTCAGCAAGCTCTTATGTATGTGACAGTGAGGCAGATGTGAACTGATTAATGTGATATGTGTTCTGAACACCTAGCCATAAATTGTTTTAAAGATGTACCAGAAAAAACTTTTTTAAAGGAGTTATGTTGAAACGTTTTGCCAATAATCTACCCCCAGTTTATTTGTAAATCTGTTCATATATCGGGTTTGCTTAAAGCAGAGCACACTACTTAGTCTGTTGGGGGGGGGGTTGGCATTATGAAATGTTTATGAAAGTGAATTACACATTTTTATTTCAATTAAACAGTTTCTCAACAATAGGCTAAAGCTAAAGTGTGGGCCTTTTGACAGGAAAGTTGGTACCATTGACTGGGACAATGAATGATACTGCCCAAGCTGACTCTAGCAAGAGAGCTTCAGGAACAACTCATCTTATGTACAGGACCCATTTTAGTTTCGTGCCACTGATGACTTTATATAAACTCTATTCTACTAATGAAGAAAGAAATTATATGGGACTAGGACAACTAAAAAATGAAATGATAGGAAATGCCACTTGGCCTGGACCTTGTCCTTTGTAACAGGATCTTTGGGTAATTGAGAAAAAATCAGAACTGCCCATCTAGGCCCCAGAGGAAATGCTTGGCTCTGTTGGAAGTCGCCCTTCTAAGCCCAGTGTGCCACACTCTGGCTCTCATGAGATCAAGCACATTCTGGCCAAAGGCACACTCTTCCCTCCAAGGCAGTTCTTCTGCCCAGAATGCTGGCACAACTTTCTCTGGAGAATTGGATTGAATCATCTAAAAAGATCTTGTTTGCAGTTGTCCCCTAGGCGTTGGCAAAGCCAAAGCCAACACTTTCTGTTTCCTCTCCTCTGGGACCCACCCTGGCAAAATTGAGTTCTCCAGGGCCAAATAAGCACTCTCATCAGAGGACCACTAGTTGGGGGAGCATTATGTTCACAAATGGAGTTAAACCCTTATGTTTAGGTGGTCTATAGGGAAGAGGTCCAGTTGGAGGGAAGGAAGACAGGAGAGAAGGGTTGTGGAAATAGATAATCATGACAACCAAAGTGGCACCCTTTTTACCTCTCTCTGGACAGAACATCATGCATCCTTTTCCCCTATTGACTGGATTTGATCTTCCATCCTGATTGGGAATGTCACTTATGCTCACACCAAGACTGCAGTCATGTCTTCAGGAACTGTGAATCATGTTCTTACACTATAAGGTAGCCAAAGGCCTAGCTTTTCTGTTCAAGGAGGTTTTTTCTCACACACCCTGCTGCCTGGGAGAAAGTTCACCAGCTCTCCAGAAGTTTGGGTTCAATGGGTCTGAGGCAGGCTGCTTTAGGCTTGGCAAGAGGAGCCCTTGAGAATGATGTCTGGCAGTTCGTCTAGGGGAACACCCTCTCATCTGAACTTTGAAGTCAAGGTAAGTACTAAAACACCTCTTCCCTACTTTATTTATTTTCTGCACACATGTCAAATATTTTATTCAACTCATTAATTAATGAGGAAACCAGTAAAATGTTAATACAACCTGTTCCAAGAAGAACCCCTTTCCACTTTAAAAATTCCTTCATCTATGGATTTATAGCCATGGAGAGCTGGTGGCCCTCCCATTCAGGTATCTTGCCTTCAATAGGAAAGAAGTTGTTTCATTAAGGGGCTTTAAAAAATATTCAGGAAAGATGGAAACATACCAGACAGATGGGATCATTGCATCTATGAACCAAATTTGAGATGTCTTGCTTCTGGTCTTCCTAGTAAACAAGATAATGAATATCTGTTTTGGGGAGGGAGATATAGGAATCTTTTGATGATCTGTCCTTCGAAAAGCAAGGCTGAATATGTTTTTATGGCCTGCTGGAGAGGGCCATATTTTGACAAATCACAATGATTAGAAGAAGCCTGGAATCTAGCAGGTTACTAATAGTTAAGAAAGTTATTGAGTGCTCACTGTGAGCCAGAGCTTGATAAACCTCAGCTCATATAATCCTTACAATAATCTTATTGGGTAAATATTCTTAATAATATCACTTTATACCTGTGGAAACTGAGATTTAGAGATGTGAAGTAATTTCCCTTTTATGATCCTTCCAATGTATTAACACAAACAAATAAAAACAAACAAAGAAATATCAAAGACAAGGTTTAAAAATTTGTGGTAATACTTTTCACACACCTAATTACAGAGCAATTTAACACTGTATGGGTTTGCTATTCATAAGATGAATCCAGGATTTGGATTAAAATTAATTTGTGCTGCACGATGTACAGTGTGCTCTGCAAATGTCTGCAGTGTGATCTACAAGCTTTAAGCTGTATGAAAAATGTCTCTGTCCAGACTTATCAGCAAAACTCTGTGAATATATGGAAAATAGCCTTGCTGTGAGATAACCTCCAACACAGATGCCCTTCATGAATGTAAGGTTTTCATCAAATGACTTTCCTAACTGCCCATCCAAGTCTTGCCCTGACAGAAGTCTTCTGGCAGCAGAAGGCCCCTCACAAGGACCTTCAGTGCCACTCAGTTTCACAGCTCTGACTCTCACTATAGCTTCTAAAGGGGTAGTGCAAGCTTGAAAGTCCTTCCAGGCCAAAACAACCTTGTTCTGCCTTTTTTGGTTATCTGAGTAGATTAACCTTATTTCATTATTATTTTTATCATTGTATCTCAGTGGTTATCACCACTATTGTGTCACACACAAACATGAAACATTATGTATCTGCTGTCTAGAAATACACACACATACACACAATTTTGAATACACTTTTCATACAGTTTACAGAGTAGGTTCCAGACCTACTCTGAATCAATGAAGGTCAGTCATGTACTCTATGTATAAAAACTCTCTATACACTAGCGTCCACGATCTTCAATAGGAAATTCTAAGCCATAATTGTTTGAGGCTACCAAGGTTAACACAAGAGCCGCCTGATGTTTCAGTGATTTGGTGGTTGTTTAACATATCAGGACAACATGCTAAATTTGGAATTGATCCAGAGTCCCACCTTTTCCAGTCTGACAAGTTTGAGGCTTCCCCCCACACACACCTCCCTCTGACTTAATTTCCTTAGAATTATGGCTACTGGGTTATAGCCTAGAATTGACCCAGTAACCAAGAAAATGTAAATATTCATTGAATCTCTGTGGGGCCATTCTACATAAACAGAAAATGTGTGTGATTTTCTGCCTTTGAGAATCAGTTAAAAGCCATGTACACAGGCACATATACTGGGGGGCTCTTAGACCTCCTGACATGTATCCACGGATCATCCTGCTCTATTTACTCTCTGGTTTCTGAACATTCACTTCCTGTTTTGTACCGTGTTTTATTCATCTGGTTGTCTCTGTCCTTGTCCCATCACACTTGAGCTCTCCCATCTTGGACCATTAGTTATGTTTCTTTCAGGTTTCTCTCTTTCTTTCAACTCTTATTTTCTTGAGCCTTACATTATACTATTCTATTCTTTTGGTCTCAGCTCCCCTTTTTCCTTAATAGCCTCTGAACACCACCTGGCTGTTCTTCCTCTGCCTGGTCTGGTTGACAGTTTCCAGCATCTCCTGAAAATAGGCTTTGCCTTATTCTTCTAAAGAGTTTCATTATGACTTTCCAATATACATTTGCATTTTGATTACATTTTCTATAGATTTCAGCTTTGCAAACACAAAAACAAATCAAACCCCACAACTCAGGAAGCCACGTTGATATATATTTTTAAAAAATTCTACTTTTGGCTATTTTTTTATCCTCCATTGGTTTCCACCATTCAAAGTTGCTGCTTTGTGAGGAGTAGCATTATATCTCTTCCCACCCCTCTCTTCCCTTAGCTGTGGAGCTAAAGAATAGAAGATTCTGTTTGGCTAAAAAAAGAAAGAGATCATCAGATTAAGCCCAGAGATTTATATGTGGGGGCTCATAAACAAAACAACTTTGTTTTCCTGTTTTCAGGCAGAATTTTAGTTAGTTCACTTCTACCAATGCCATTTATTAAGGGAAAATTAATGACTATCAATTTACAAAACAGGATTTGGGAATTTTCAAAATGAGAGCTAGGTAGATGAACTCCTGGGGTAACACTTTCAATTGACCTAAAACTACACGGCAAAAATAAAAGTGTATTCTGATTGTGAGGGCATGACCTCTGTACATAGCCTTTTTTAAATTATTTTATTGTTGTTCAATTCTTTTTAGATTAGTAGTGGTGCATATAATCTTTAAAAGGGCATTTTCTCCACATAAATCATTTTCTCCACAGCTTAGCTTGAGGAACTTGATAGTCAAATGTTTCTAGATATTGCCACCCATGTGGTCCTTGGAACATGAGTTGATACTTGTACCAGAACCTGCTGCCATTAGAAGAACCAATTTGAAGTCTAATATTTCATCTAGAGAAGAATATCAGATCAGGAGGTTTAAGAAGTCTAGATGTTTTAATTTGGGTAAGTGCAGCCAGAAAGCATGCTGGGGTTTCAATAGAGGACTAGTAGAAAAGAGGAAGTAGCTGATATTAAATAACATTGTGAGTGTAGTTAGCCTGGTTTGATCTTAGAAGAACAGAGTGAATGAAGTAGTAAGCCATCCCAAGTAAGTAGTACCCATCAGGGGCACTTGAGGTAACAAGTAAGGGGCAAACTTGGAGAAATAAACATTTGTCCCTGTTGTGGGCTGAATTGTGCTCCCTGCAAAATTTATATGTTGAAGCCCTAACCACTTCTGCCCAAGTACCTTAAAATGTGACTATATTTGAATATATAGCCTTTAAAGAAGTAATTAACTTTAAATTAGGTCATTAAGGTGAGTCCCAATCCCAAATGACTGGGGTGTCCTTATAAGGAGAAAGGGCCACATGAGGACACAATGAGAGAATGACCATCTCCAAGGCAAGGAGAGAGACATCAAGAGAAACCAGACCTGCCACACCTTGATCTTGGGCTTCTACCCTCCAATACTGAGAAAATAAATTTCTGTTTTCTGAGTCACCAATCTGTGTTATTTTATTATGGCAGCTTTAGTAAAAGAATACAGTTCTTCAGTTTTACATACCAGACTCTAAATCCCATTCCAATATTTAAGGAAGTCCCCATTGATGAGTGTTGGTGGGAGGAAGAGCCTCTCCAGCAGCAGCAAGATTGCATGAAGATGGAGTTCCTAGTTCAACATCAACAGTGTTAGGCAGCAGGCTGCCATGTCTAATACCTATTGGTGACAAGTATAGTAGTGTCCTGAGATGACTAGTAATGCAATGTAATGGTCATTATTGTGGCTTTCATAGACTTAAGCCAGGTTTGTTAGCTCTCCCAGGGACTCTGTGAGCTACCAAAAATTTTAAAATAAATGTATTTTCTCCCTAAATCAATTAGATATGGTTTCTATGGCTTATAATTGAAGGCCACTGACTAGTATGACTCAGGTCTCCATCTGTATCCAGAGAGTAACTCAATGGTAAATGTTAGTAGGTATCAGAAGCATTCAAAGTTGGATGCATAAAGGCCTCAGGATTCTCAGTAGTCAGGCCATTTGGAGCAGTGCTTTAGCCATCAGAGATGCTGGGAAGAGGAACACCTGACCTGAGGGGTTTTTTCCTTCTCTACTTTTGTTTCTCCTCCTTCTCCTTCTTCTTCTTCTTCTTTTGTCCTTCCTTTTTGTTCCTCATCTTTGGCCAATGTCCTGGCTAAGCCACTAAGGCTCCACAGACGTTGTTCAGCCCTAAGCAGGGCTCTTGGGAGTAAGGTACCTCTGTGAGCCCTACTCAGTTAGGGGTCTCTTAGGAATTAAAACTGCCTTAGAATTCATTCCCTGCTACCCTATTCCACGCCTTTTTGCGCTCAGTCATGAAGACTGGAGATAATGATAATACCATATTATTTCTGTGTAAACTTTAATTCTCTATTACTTGGAAACCAAGGGTCATCCCAGGACACAGTTACAGCTCTATAATATCTATATATCTGTTAAGGGCAGCAAGGACTTACTAGTGGAAGGTGGGGAGATGGGCCAAGAAGAAGGGCGCTATGTGTGGCCGGGGGAGGGGGGTGCTATCTTGAAGCTTAGTTAACATAACAAGAACACTACTTCTATTTAGATAGTGTGTAGTAGAGGAGCAGAAATAGTAAACATCTCTAAATATACCCTTTTAAACTTTTTTACTTAATATCAAAGAAGGCTTTTATTACTTTTACCTGAGAGTAACTTTGACAGACAGATGGGTATAAGCAGGTCTATGTAGTTCCCTTAAGCTATTCCTTGGTGCCACCACTCCTGAGCAGGAAGCATCTACGTTCAAAATCTTTTATTAGAAGACCAAGTTCAGTTTTTGCTCTTAGGGACCTATGCTAACTCTGTTCACTGTCCTCCCACACACAGGATTCAGAGCTTTTGTGGTCTCACCATTTGGGCTTAGAGTACAGCTCTTAGCTGATCATGTTTTTAAAAATTAACATAACTTTAATAAATTCACTTTGATAGTCAGTGTTCCTTCAAAATATAGAGCCCACCCAGAGACTAACAGAATAGTATGCAGGAAGAGTTTGGATAATGTTCAACTTGAGTTTTCCTGAGGCCACTTTCAGCTCTAGAATCTCTGTGGTTTATAGTCCAGAAGATCTTGCCACTGTCTGCAGTTCCCATAGACACTCCATCAGGACAGAAAAGATGGTCATCCCTAAAATTCTGGCAAGGGGCATCTTGACCATACTAATAATTCATCCCACAGTCTACTAGCCAGGCCTCCCTAGCAGCAAGGAGAAACCCTGATTCAAATCAAGGAGGTTTTACCTGAGGCTCTAACATCACCTGACAGGCAGTCAAAGGACTTCAGAAGTGACTGTAATAGCTGATCATTTTTTAATGTGATATCAGGCTTGCTAGACTTCTGGTACCACCAACTCTTCCTTTGCCATTCCATATCAACTCTCCAGTCTCCCCCATTCCATTCCATCCTGTGGAGTCTAGGCGTGATAATGAAGCTAGTCCTTTAACAACAGCATACACAACTAACGAGTAATTCTTTTCTTTTTAGAAACTCAATAGGATTATTTGATTGAAAATGTCAAAATAGCATACAAAACAAGAAAGTCAGGAGATAAATTGAATTTCTCTGAAGTAGAAAGCTTTCATTCTCCAGTGCAAAAAAGCACATTACACTTAAATACACAACCCCTCATTAAATAGTTACTTAACTTTGTTTTAACTTTTCATTAGGGTAAAAAAATAAAGGTCAATAAAGCAAAGGTTTCTATAGCAACTTGGCAGCCACACCTCTTGTAACCTATGAAATCATTAAATTCTGAAGTGCAAGTAGGTCAGAGAAGAGCCTTATGGGAATTGGCTGACCAACAGTTATATAACTGGAATAAGTGAAGGTTATAGCCTACTCATCAAGGAGGAGACAAGCAAGTATTACAAATGTCTGAAACTGCCTCATACTGTCCTTTGTTAGGAGGGCCTTCAATTGGTGGTGGGGAGTGGAAGTTGGGGGTATATATGTTGTGTATATGTCTTCAGGATGAGGGGGGTGCCCTAAGGAATGGAAGGACAAAACCTGAGAAAGCAGAAAACCTAAGGCTGAAGTTTGAAAAGCTTAGGGCTACTCAAACTGGGTTATCCCTGCTGGTCGGCTACCCTGGCAAGAGTGGATAGGCTCTTTTTTTTGGGTGGGGGGATGATGTGGCAGATGAGTACAACCCAGCTGTATTTGAGAGTAAAATGATGTGTGGGCAAGAAAACACAGGGAGACCCAGGATGGGCATGCTGGCAGGTACCAACCTCCCCCAAAAAACCTAGGCCTGAGAATCTAAAGGCTTACCAAGGTTATAAAGGGCTAAATTACCCCACAGATACATCCCTTGCAGTTTCCATTTTCCCTCATCCCTCAACTTATGATAACAACCATAAATTCTTATCTAAGCTTCCAAAGCATCAAGTAGAAAATTGATTAATACAAGGACTGCTGGAAATAAAAACCCACCATTAGTTTCTTTCATTCTGGCGCCACCTCTGGAAAACAGGTGTAAATAGACTTATATCACCATACTTTTGTTTAATGTGGAGAATTGCAGAGCATTATTTATGGCAGCTATTTTATTTTGCACCTGCTGATGAGAACAGGGTTTGACATAGAGAAATTTTTTTCCAGTGTGGGTCATACAATGAAGGAAAGAGAGAGAGAGATGCATTCTATTTCCTCAGCATCCTGTGGAAGGAAAGCCTGTCATGTTGTCAACATCAGTACCATCAGAGGGGCCACAGTCCCCATTCTCACCAACCACACAAGTGCTGGATACTGTCCAATTCCCAGACACTAGGAATTTCTTCTTTGTCAACCTCCCTTGTGACTCAGAAGCCACCTTTCCCTTCCCAATCCCCCAAACAACATGCTCAAGCACCCTATTTGTTGTCTTTGATCACATTTACCTGAGAGAAGGTAGGAGTGGAAGACTGAAGAATGTTTAACTTTGAGGGAGTGGTGGTGAAAGAGGTCAGTTTGGGATAACAACCAGAGCTACAGCACTCGGGTGCTGGCTCTAGTACAAGTCCAGAGTCATTCCCAACTTGCTAAGTGACCTTCAGTCTTCTATGAGTCACAGCTGCAGCTGAATCATAGACAGACAGAGAGAGACTTGTGTTTTCTCCTCATAGGCTTTCTTCCTTATCCCCTCCCCATATTATTCCTGGTTACTTGAGGAAGGGGCTGTGCCTTCTATTATCATTATGTCAAACATCATACTGTCTTTGGAGTCATATAAATCTGTCATTTACCTCCAATAAGCCTCTGTTTGAGGCTTAATTTCTATATCTACAATGTGGGGAGAAAATAGAACCTCACAGCATACCTCAGGAATATTATGAAGTATAAATGTCATAAATCATGTAAAGAATTTTTCAGTGTCCCTGTCACACACTAAGTACTCAATGAATATGAATCATTATTAAGTCATTTCCCCAAATTATTTTGGAAATATTGTTGAAATTCATCTATTATGAGCTTGGTTAGTGGGAATCATTTCTTTAAAACCTCATCACAGTCAATGATCCAACCTAATTTCTTCATCAGAAGACACATACCCCACAAGGGTAGGCATGAAAAAGCACATGGGCTTCTCTCTGAACCTCCCCTGTACACAGTAAGGAGATTATGCATTAATTACCTTCTGCTTGTTAGACTTCTGCTAGGGGTGGAGGTGTTGTGGGTTCTCCATGTTTATGCTAATGAGAATGATTTGCCCAACCCATATAGAAAAACAATGCTGTTCCTAAGTGTAGGTAGAACCTGTCTTTTGACTACTTGTGAGCTCCTTGGGTTCCCTGCATATTTGACATCCTTTGTAGGTGTCCCTTGGGCACCCTGTCATCATACTAAAACAATGGAACTGACCATCTCTCAAATAAAAGGCTATTTTGCTAGTTTCTTTCTCTGAGAACAGCACATTCATCAATGTGTTTCTTACCAAAGTTATTTTTTAATTTTTATTTTCTCCAGAGAAAGGGAAGTCTGTAAGTAAGGTTTTATGAAGTGTTGCTAAGTCTTTTCCACAACAGGTTCAGAGAGTCAATTTCATGGCTAGGTGTACTTTTAAGACCTCCCAAAATAGATAAGGACCAATTTGACATATAGCCTCTCAATCTCAAAATGTACTTATAAAAAATTGACAAGCTTCCAGGCTTCAGGGACAGCTTTTTTTATTCAGGAACATTATTTTGGTAATGGCTCATACACACAAAGCCAAAGGCAAGATCAGTGAGGATGTTTTCATTGTTCCACACATAGCCACCAGAGAACCATTGTGTGGGTGCTTCTGAGGTATCCCATATGTTCCAAATGCAAAAAAGTAGAGGCACATAAATGTAAATGATAAAGTGTGGCCTCAGTGGCCTATTTTGTCATGCCAACGATGTATTCATGGGCTGCGCCAATCTTCTCCAAGTCATTATTGCAGGGCTCCTGCTGTAATCTACCCTTCACAACAGACTACTGCCATGGGCAGAGACATGTTGTTGCACTGATGAAGGGCCTGTACAAGTTTTCCTCTGATAACTGCATGGATACTTTTTAATCCAGTAATTTATACATTTCAGTTTCCTTTATCTTTGGAGGCAGAAATAGTGGACTATTCTGTAATATGGGAGTTACTAAATTATTGTGGAATGATATTTAAAATTGGACAAGACTTTAGAAAACATCTACTCCAATGTCTTCATTTTTTAACAAGAGAATAAACTAAGGTCCAGAGAGATTTTGTCACCTACCCAAAGCCATTATGGGTATTTTGTTGCCGAATCAGAGCTAGAATGTAGGACTGGACATCCAGTTCAGTGCCTTTTCCAGAACAGTATGCTACTATCCATTGTAATGGCATTTATTTTACCTTAAATAATAAGAGCTAATACTTATTGACTACTTCCTATGTGCCAGGAATTGTGCTAAGCACTTAAGTGCATTATTGTACTTAATCCACAGAACAACACTTAAGAGGTAAGACTTATATTTTTCCCACTTTATAGACAAAAAGATGGAGGCTTACAGAAGTCAAGTAACTGAGCCAAGGTTGCACATGATACCATACAACTCTTTTAATATTTAATTTACTAAGCTAACCAATTCAATCCAATTACAAGAGTACTCAGACTACAGGGGATATTTACATTGGCCTGAATCTATCACAAGGTAGAATGTCAGAATTATATTTATATTTGTTTGTTTTTATTCTGAGAAGACAATTTTCTGTCTGAGCACTTACAAGTCTATTTCTGGGAGGTTCTTGTCCCCTTATGAATGCTCTCACTGGCACTCACCATTATGTTTAGGAATGGTAATATGATGAACCTTTGCAAATATGCACAAGTTAGAATTAAAATGGGGAAGGTAGAGACTAGTGGTTACCAGGGGCTGGGGCTGGGACTTGGGGAAATGAGAAGTTACTAATCAGTGAACATAAGGTTTTAGTTAAGCAATATGAATGTACTGTAGAGATGTGCTGTACAACACTGCACTTAGAGTTAACAATAATATATTATGCATTTAAAATTTTTTAAGAAGGTCCTGGCTGGTGTGGCTCAGTGGATTAGGTGACGGCATGCAACCAAAGGGTCACCAGTTCAATGCCCAGTCAGGGCACATGCCAGAGTTGTGAGCCAAGTCCCCCATTGGGGGCATGTGAGAGGCAACTACACATTGATGTTTCTCTCCCTCTCTTTCTCCCTCCCTTCCCCCTTTCTAAAAATAAATAAATAAAATCTTTTAAAATTTTTGTTAAGAAGGTAGATCTTATGTTAAGTGTTTTTACCACAGTTAAATAACATTTAAAAGAATGATGTTAGAAAGAAAAAGTTTCTCTTTTCTTTCACTGAAGATAAGTCTTTAGTATAACTAGAGAAAATTATAATGCAGTCAGAAACACACTTTAAAAATCATACTGGGATAGACTTCTGGTCAAGATAGAGGCATAGGTGGACATGCTTTTCCTCCACACACAACCACAGAGAGAATTACAGCTAAACCTCAAAACAACAATGACCAGATCTGTCAGAAAATCGAACAGGATGGGAGTCCGAAAATCAAAGATTTAAAGAAGCCACATTCATCCAGATAGGTAGGAGTGGCAGAGACATGGAGACTGGCAGAGAGACTAGGAGACATGGTATGGCACAAAGAGGTGGCCACCCAGCAGTGGAATGGGTGGTCCCATATTCACATGTGGAGGTAAAGATCAGGAAGGATACTTTTGGAGTGATTGATCCCAGCCCCAGGCCAGACCAGAGTTCCAATGCCAGGAAGATAAATCCCCATAACTTCTGGCTATAAAAAACATTGAGGGCTGGGGTGGCAGAATAAATCGCCAGATTTTCAGGAGACTCTGCTTAAAGTCCTTCACAGTCTTAGAATGTATGCAAAACCACTCCCTCTGGGATTCAGCACCAGGGCAACAGCTGGAAGGGTGCCAGTCGTATAAAGTGAGTGGGTGAAGTGGCTGGAAAGGGGGTGAGTGCCAGGCAAACCTCCAGAAGCCAAACAACAGCACTGTCCCCTCTCCAAGCCATCCCCCCACACACAGAACCACAAAACAGTGAAGTGGGTTGCACTGCCCTGGTGATTACCTAAAACTCTCTGCCTCACACAATTTACAGGTGCCTTTTCTATAATAGGTCATGCTACTAAGACAGGGAGTCAAAGCAACTCTATCTAATACACAGAAACAAACACAGGGAGGCTGCCAAACTGGGGAGAGAAAGAAGTATGGCCCAAACGAAAGAACAAAACTAAACTTCAGAATAAGAACTAAATGAAATGGAGATAGCCAACCTGTCATATGCACTGCTCAAAACACTGGTGATCAGGATGCTCAGAGAACTCATTGAGTATGGCAACAATGTAAAAGGAGGAATTAAGGTTAGACTACGTGAAATAAAGAAAAATCTACAGGGAACCAAAAGTGAAGGGGAAGAAGCTGCGATTCAAATCAACAATTTGGAACATAAGGAAGAAATAAGCATTCAACCAGAATAGCAGGAAGCAACAAGAATTTTAAAAAACTGAGGATAGTATAAAACCCTGGAAGATCTCTAAATGTACCAAAAACTGAATCATTCATAAGGTTGTCAGAAGAAGAAGAAGAAGAGTAAGAAATCAAAAACTTATTCAAAAAAATAATGAAAGAAAACTTCACTAATTTGGCAAAGGAAATAGACATACAAGTCCAGGAAGCATAGAGTCCCAAACAAGTTGGAACCAAAGAGGACCACTCCAGGACACATCATAATTAAAATGTCAAATGGTAAAGGTAAACAGAGAATCTTAAAAGCAACAAGAGTAAAGCAGAGAGTTACCTACAACAGAGTTCCCATAATAAGCTGATTTCTCAAAAGACAATTTGCAGGCAATAAGGGACTGGCAAGAAGTATTCAAGGTGTTGAAAAGCAAGGACCTACAATCTAGATGACTCTATCCAGGAAAGCTATCATTTAGAATGGAAGGGCAGATGAAGTGCTTCCCAGACAAGGTAAAGCTAAAGGAGTTCACCATCGCAGAGCCATTATTACATGAAACATTAAAGGGACTCATTTAAGAAAAAGAAGATCAAAACTATGAACATTAAAAAGGCAACAAATTCACAACTATCAACAACTGAATCTAAAAAAACAAACTAAGCAAACAACCAGAACAGGAACAGAATCATAGATATGGGGATCATTTGGAGGGTTATCAGCATGGAGGGGGGAGGGGAGAATGAGAAAAAGGTGCAGGGATTAATAAGCATAACTGGTGGGTACAAATAGGGGGAGGTTAAGAATAGTATAGGAAAAGGAGAAGCAAAAGAACTTATACGCATGACCCATGAATGTGAACTGGGGGGGCATTGCTGGAGAGAAGGGGGTTACTGGGCAGAGGGGGGTAAAGGGGGAAAATTGGGACAACTGTAATAGCATAATTAATAAAATATATTTAAAAATGAAAAAAATACACTGTGTGAATTTGGTTGCAAATTAAATGAACAAATGAAGGCCATGCTACGTGAAATGAAGGAAAATACACAGGGAACCAATAGTGATGGGAAGAAAACTGGGACTCAAATCAATGGACTGGACCAGAAGGAAGAAAGAAACAATCAAACAGAAAAGAATGAAGAAATAAGAATTTTTAAAAAAATGAGGAGAGGCTTAAGAACCTCCAGGACATCTTTGAATGTTCCAGCATCCAAATTATAGGGGTAACAGAAGGGGAAGAGGAAGAGCAACAAGAGGAGAAGTTATTTGAACAAATAATAAAGGAGAACTTTCCCAATCTGGCAAAGCAAATAGACTTCCAGGAAGTCCAGAAAGCTCAGAGAGTCCCAAAGAAGTTGGACCCAAGGAGGAACACACAAAGGCACATCATAATTACATTACACAAGATTAAAATTAAGGAGAGAATCCTAGAAGCAGCAAGAGATAAGGAGGCAGTTACCTACAAAGGAGTGCCATAAGACTGTCAGCCGATTTCTCAAAAGAGACCTTACAAGCAAGAAGGGGCTGGAAAGAAGTATTCCAAGTCATGAAAGGCAAGGACCTACATCCAAGATTGCTCTATCCAGCAAAACTTTCATTTAGAATGGAAGGGCAGAGAAAGTACTTCCCAGATAAGGTCAAGTTAAAGGAGTTAATCACCACCAAGCCCTTATTATATGAAATGTTAAAGGGACTTATCTAAGAGAAAGAAGATACAAAATATGTATAGTAAAATGACAGCAAACTCAACAATTATTAATAACCACACCCCCAAAAAAACCCCAAAACAAACTAAGCAAACAACTAGAAAAGGAACAGAACCACAGAAATGGAGATCACAGGGAGGGTTAGCAACAGGGCAATGGGAGGAGGAGAGAGGGGGAAAAGGTACAGAGAATAAGTAGCATAGATGGTAGGTAGAAAATAGACAGGGGGAGGGTAAGAATAGTATGGGAAATGTAGAAGCTAAAGAACTTATGACACATGGACATGAACTAAAGGGGGAAATGTGGATGGGAGAGGGTGTGCAGGGTGGAGGGGAATGAAGGGGGGGAAATGGGACAACTGTAATAGCATAATCAATAAAATATATTTTTAAAAAAAGAATGCTGGTGAGGATGAATATCAGTCACTTGTGACAGGTAGGGGTTTGCAAATGTTGGTGATACAGAAATTCTCCCTGGAAGCCCTTCAAATCATAAGTTTCTGACATTTACATTTTTATAATTCTGATTTTTCCAAATGTAGGAAAATTTACGTTTGATGGAATGTGCAGATAGCTTGCCTGGCAACACTTGCCAGGAGAGCTGAGATTTGATAAAAAGTGAACACTACCAGCACTTTTGGGGACATCCTGTGTTGATTCCAGTGGTACTAGAGAAATGACTCGGACACTGGCCTGCAGTGTCCGCGGTGTTATGGGTGAGATATGAGACAAATTCACATGGACTACCAAGTCCTGTGGAAGAAAAGGGATGTTGTAGCTTCTCTCTCAAGGGGACAGCAAGCCTCAGAGTGCCTCGGCCACTCTCTCAAGAGGAGAGCATCCCAACCCTTGCCTTGGCAAGGCTTTTATTGGATTCAATTTGCATAGGAATACAGGTGTACATGTAAACCTCAACAGTCATTATCAAGCAGAAATGATTAAACAATAGATAACATTCAAAGAACTCTGAGGGCCTATTTTGAGGCAGGGTCAGATAGCCAAAGGGCTATAAAAACTTTGAGGAACAAACTCTCTTCTTCCTTGGACCCTTATCATTTAAGTCGAAGGTATTAGAAAAGTAGGTTTCATAGGATTTTATGCATTCTTTCTTAGGCCTGATTGCCCTAGGGAACCCACCCTTTCCAGCACAGGGTGATACCCACCTCCAGCATTGTTTCAGGCTTAAGTCAGTCAGGGGAAGTAAGGCAGCCAAGAGATTAGGAGACTTCTTGCAGACAGAATGAGGACTCAGACTATGTCAAAGTCGAGGGGTGAGGGCCCATCACCCCCCTTTTCTGTAGCCTCCAAGTCCTTCCCTGGGGGCCCCCATGATCGTGCCTGTCTTAGGTCATCCCTCCCTTGAGGAATCTTACCCGTCATTGGCTAACTGATCAAGCACTGGGGGCCAGGCAGAGTGAAGTAAAAGGAGCAGAGGCTGCGCTCCTGCTAGGGAGATAAGCATTGTCTCCTTAGTGGCTTACGGTCACAAGGTCGCTCACTCAGCCTTAGCCATGGGGGGGTTACAGCTCCTGAAACCAGGCAGGGCAGTTACCAACAGAGGGACATTGCAAAACCTCCTCAAAATTAATTAATTATCCCAATTTACTTTATACTAAAGAAAAATTAAAGCATGACCCCCCCAAAAAAATCTTTTAATTGAAATTGCATTTTACTCTTCCTTCTTCCTCCACAAAGCTTCCCTAAGCCCATCTGGCTCATGGTGAGCTCTTGCTGTGAAATTCCTCTGCATTTATGGTATGAGTTCATGTGACATTCAAAGAACCATGTAATTTAGCACATTCTTCTGTGTCCGTGGTCTTGTTCTGTTTGTAATGATTTGCTGTCTCTTAGTCGGGTTGTACACTCCTTGAGAATAAAATTAATGTCAGATACTTTAGTTATACCACCTCTTCTACCTCCTCAGTGGGAGAGCACAGTTTGGAATTAAATGATTATTCAAGAACAGCAATTGAAAATGGGCTGCAGAATGCCATAGACCTAAAGTCTGTGTCCCTATAAAGCATTTAACGAATAGTTACAAGAGGGCTACTGCATGAGCATTGATTGTAATTTTCTCCTGATGCTAAGATCATAAGGAAATTATGTCAGACTCTGTATTTAACCAGCCTGTAGTTTGGGCCTATCTTCCCTGGACTCTTAGCTAGAGATTACAGAAAAATATGAGCTTTGGAGGAATGTTTTATTGGGAAGTGAAAAGACATTGTCCAGGTGTTGGTTGTAGAAGCAGCAGCAGATAGGAATCAGGTTATCTCTGTAACTGGAGTATGATCAGGAAAAAAGGAGAGTACTATGCACAGTGAATTGTAAAATTTTGATATGTTGCTGAAAGAAGCCTTTTTTTGTGTGTGTCCCTACAGCATCCTGTCATTGCCTCTATCATTTTATTTGTATGAGGTAGGGCTGTTTTTGTGTCAGAGTTTTCTGGAATTATTTCTGGAAATTCTTAAAATGAAGCTAAGTGTCAGGTGCGATCCTGTAGCCCTCAATTATTATAGTGATAATGTCAATGTCCTCTAGCCAAAGACTACCAGGAACACACATGTAGTGATAAAGCAGGTTTTATCACTTGTTGCAGTAAGGGAGAACAAACACAATAGAGAACTATGAAGTTCCTAAAGGTTGTTAATAAGTTTTATATAGGAATCAAGCTTTGGTTAGGTGACTGGGGGGAGGGTCAAAGGAAGCTGTGCTTCACTCTAGGATGGGTAGTATCAGACAGCAGAGCAATTCTGTGATTGAAAAATTCAATAAATTTTATGTGGGGTGGGAGGCAGAAGCTATAATTGGTAATGAATCAGTAGTCATATTAGCCTGGAAAGAGAGAGACAATGAGTCATTTCTGTGGTTTGGACAATGTTTATATTTGGTCTAGGTTCAAACATTATGGGCTAATCTTGTTGTTGACTTGCTATATTAGTCACAGAGTTGATTTTTCTGATGTTACTGTTCTGTGAAATTGTTTACATTCAAGAGAACATCAAGCCCTAGTTTGGTGTTACTGCTAGTGCCAGGCCACCTCCTAGCAACACCAAGGCTTAGCTGATAGTACCAGGCTCGCTCTTGGATGTTAGGAAATGATGTTATCTTTATGAGTTTAGTGTTTTACCAAAGGTCATGTACAAGGGGCTTCTGCATTTCAAATAGGCTTGACCTCCCCCTCCATGCCACAGGCATTTCTCTTGCCTCTACTGCATTACTCTGTACCCATCTACTCAGCCCCTGGTGTATTTCTGGGGCCTACTCCAAATCCTAGATATTCCATGAAACCATCTCTAACCACTCCACCCCAAAGGATTTTCTTGCTGCTCTGATCTTGGTGCCTTTATTGTTTGCTCTGGTTCTTTGGCACTCACATGTACCAAGGCTGTCTTTCTTACTATCATATCTTAGGTCGAACACTACATGCAGTCTATGGATGTAGTGATAACTGGTGACACATACTGTTAATTGCCTTTTACTGAGGAGTCTTACTTCTCCAACTGAACTCTAAGCTACTTAAGGACAAAAATTATGTGCTGAGATATCATATGTTATTTATGTACAAGGCTTTGTTCTAAGTTTTTACATGTATTAACCCATTCAATACTCACAACAAGCCTATGAAGTAAGTGCTATTTATCTCCATTTTCAGATAAAAACAGAACACCACTTCCTAGCCTTTTCTGCTAACTCTTTCACCCCTTCCCCATCCAGTTCTCTCAGAAGCTAGTTAATGATGTATAGCAAAAGGCAAGGGAACAGTACATGTTGATTTTCTCCCCAAATACTACTCAGGTGTAATTCACTTTACATAATGCATGTTCTTGAAAACGAAGCATTAATGAAATGGTGCTTTCTTAAACAGAGCAGCTACCACTAGTAGGTGGATCAGAATAACATTTTTGTGAGGGTATACCAAGATACCACATGCCAAATTACAACAATACAATTAAGCATATAGTATCTCCTTAGACTCTCACAACAATGCTAACTTTATCTTCATTTTACAGGTAATGAAATCAAGGCACAGAGTGGTTCTTAGAAGAAAAAGAGGAGTACAGGATAAAAAGGTAAAAGAGAAGAGAAAAGAAAAGTGGAGCTACAGATTCAATGCAATCCCTATTAAAATTCCAATGACATTTTCACAGAAATAAAACAAACAATTACCCTGGCTGGTGTGGCTCAGTGGATTGAACATTGGCCTGAGAACTAAAGGGTTGCTGGGTCAATTCCCAGTCAGGGCACATGCCTGGGTTGTGGGCCAGGTCCCCAGGAGGGGGCATGCAAGAGACAACCACACATTGATGTTTCTCTCATTTTCTTTCTCCCTCCCTTCCCCTCTCTTTAAAAATAAACAAATAAAATATTTTTTAAGATCCTAAAAATTGTATGACACCACAAAAGATCCCAAGTAGTTAAAGAAATCCTGAAAAAGAACAAAGCTGGAGGAATCAAACTTCCTGATCTCAAACCATATTACAAAGTGACAGTAATCAAAACAGTATGGTACCAGCATAAAACAGACAGAGAGATAACACTGGTCGGGTGGTTCAGTTGGCTGGAATGTCATTCTGTACACCATAAGATGGTAGGTTTGATTCCTGGTCAGGGTACATACTTAAGTTGTGGGTTCAATCCCTGGTTGGAATGCACACGGGGGACACCCAATTGATGTTTCTCTCTCACACTGATGTTTCTCTCTGTCTCTCTCCCTTCCTGTTTCTAAAAAATCAATTAATATATTCTCTGGTGGGATTGGGGAAAAAAATACATAGATTAATGTAACAAAACAGAGAGCCCAGAAATAAACCTTCTCATGTATAGTTAACTAATATTTGACATAGGAGCCAAGATTAATCAATGAAGAATTGATAATCTCTTCAATAAAAGGTTTTGGGAAAAGTGGATATTTACATGCAAAGGAATGAAATTAAACCCTTATCTTACACCAGAATAATGAACTCTAAAATGGATTGAAGAGTTAAATGTAAGACCTGAAAATGTAAAACTCCTAGAAGATAACTAAGGGAAAAGTTCCTTGATGTTGGTGTTGGCAATGATTTTTTTGGATATAACACAAAAACACAAGCAACAAAAACAAAAATCAACAAATGAAACTACATCAAACATTTTAATGCCTTTGTGCAGCAAAAGAAACAATTTTTACAAATGAAAAGGCAACCCACAGAATAAGAGAAAATATTTTTAAACTATATATCTGATAAGGAGTTAATATCCAAGATATATAAGAAACTCATATAACTCAATAGAAAAAAATAACCTGATTTCAAAATGAACAAAGGACCTGAATAGACATTTTCCCGTGGAAGACATACAGATGGCCAACAGGTACATGAAAATATGTTGAACATCATTAATCATCAGGGAAATGCAAATTAATACCACTGTGAGATATCACCTCACACCTGTTAGAATGGCTACCATAAAAAAGACAAGAGATGCCAAGTGCTGGTGAAGATGCAGAGAAAATTTGTGTATTGTTCGTGGGACAGCAAATTAGTGCAGCCACTATGGAAAACAGTGTGTAGGTTCTTCAACAAATTGAAAATAGAACTACCACATTATCCAGCAATCTCACTTCCTTGTATACAGATACCAAAAGGAAGTAAAATCACTATCTCAAAGAGATATCTGGACCTCCATGTTCATTGCAGCATTATTCACAACAGTCAAGACATGAAAATAAACCTAAGTGTCCACTGATGGATGAATAATGGATTTAAAAAAAGAAGGAAATCCTGACATTTGTGACAGCATGAATAGATCTCCTTGAGGGTATTATGCTAAGTGAAGTAAGTAAGACAGAGAAAGACAAATATTGTATTATCTTACTTATATAGAATTTTAAAAAACCAAACTTAGAAACAAAGAATAGAATAGCGGTTGTCAGGTGATGGGGGGATGGGGGTTGTGGGTAGCAGGGAGATGTTTATCAAAGGGTAGAAACTTCCAGTTGCAAGATGAAGAAATTTTAAGCATATACTGTATAGCATAGTGACTATAGTTAACAATACTGTGTTATATACTTGAAGGTTGATAAAAGAGTAGATTTTAAATGTCCTCACCACAAAAAAGTGGTGATTATTTGACATGACAAAGATGTTAAATAACCTTATCGTGTAATCATTTCACAAAACATGCACATATTAAACCATCACTGTTGTATACCTTAAATTCACATGCTAGTATATGTCGACTGTATCTCAATAAAGCTGGTAAAAAGTAAATTGGAGGGCTGGAGGTAAGGGGATGGTGCCAGAGCTTTTGGAAGTGGATTAAGAGAGGCGAGGGAAGCTTTAGTTAAGTGTACTTTTATTCAGTACATATAAAGGTAAGGAAAAGAAAGCAGGACTAGAATTTTCTTGGAGGCACTGCCTAGCCAGCCCTTCTAGAATGGGAAAATCTGAGGTCAGAGTTGTCGAAGTAACAACAAAATCATAAAAAATTGTAGTTTATCTTTTCCTTGCAACAAAGCCTGATCTCTCCTGTAAAACACAATCACACTGCTCCACCCAGTGGCAAATTCTAGATAGTGCACTGAGAGTGTCTGTCAGAGCCCTCAGACTGAATTGGAACCTTGAAGTAGTGGGGAGGAGTGGCTATTTTATTTTATTTTTTTATGAAAAAGTGACATTTATTGAAGAAGATATGATACAAGAAACATTATACATCGGACAATGATGCTTCAGTCCCCTTCAAAGTCGGCACCTTGGTTTTTCACATACTTCTCCCAATCACCATCAGTTGTCCCCATCCCATATTGCCCTGAATCTCATCAATGGCCTGAAATCTCTTCCCTTTCAAAGGTGACTTTAGTTTTGGGAAAAGCCAGAAGTCACAGGATGCCAAATCTGGGCTGTAGGGGGACTGAGTCACCTGAGTGAATTAATGTTTTCAAAAAAACTCTGGGTGGGACATGACACCTGAGTGGACACATTATGACGGATCTACCAATCACCAGTTGCCCATAGCTGTGGCCTTCTGAATTATCCAAATAGTTTCATCAGAGGGATATTTAAGCTTAACATGAAATTGATGCAGATTCATTGCTCTATTCATTCAGTCTTTTTTATTAACATTTTTTATTGTTGTTCAAGTACAGTTTTCTGCCTCCCCCCCATCCCTCCCCACTACCCCAGCTCTCCCCACCTCCCTCCCATGTTTCCACCCCCTTGTTATTGCCCATGTGTGCTTTGAAGTTGTTCCTGTAAACCCTTCACCCTTTTTCCCCATTAACCCCCCCTCTCCCTTCTGGTCACTTTCAGCCTGTTCTCAATTTTAATGTCTTTGGCTATACTTTACTTGCTTGTTTGTTTTGTTGATTAGGTTCCTGTTAATGGTGAGATCATATGGTATTTGTCTTTCACCACCTGACTTATTTCACTTAGCATAGTGCTCTCCAGTTCCACCCATGCTGTCCTAAAGGACAGGAGCTCTTTCTTTCTTTCTGCTGCATAGAATTCCGTTGTGTAAATGTACCATAGTTTTTTTATCCACTCATTTACTGATGGGCACTTGGGTTGCTTCTAGCACTTGGCTATTGTAAATTGTGTTTCTTATTGTGTTATTATTTTTGTTATTTTTAATCCCCCCCCAATTCTGATGTGCTTCTGTATTTGAGAATGGCTGGCTGAATGTGGACCTTCCTTAAGAAAGGGAGAATTTTTCATATGCCACTCAGGATGGTAGATACACCTGGGCAAAGTGGTAAGCGAGACCCTCTTTGTTTATTGCATTCTTCTGTCAAGAGTTTTCTTCTTTTTTGTCAGCTGCCATTTCTCAGTGGGTAATTGTGTGTTAAGTGGGTAGAGATTCAGCATCACACAAGACAGACAAGATCTCTGTTCTCATGGAACTTACAGTGAGGAAGACAGACAGACAAATCTGTACTTAGAGATGGTGATAACTTCTATGAAGGAAATAGACATGGTACTGAGATAGATAACAACAAGTTAGAGAAGGCCTCTTTGAGGATGTGACACTGAAGCTGAGACTTGAAGAATGAAAAGTCAGCTGCGGGAGGAGTTGAAGAACAACCTCTGCCAGCCCTCAGAGTGCCTTTGTTCTGAAAGAAAAATTAACACCCCTGTTCATACATAGCTCTTCTGACTTGTACTAAGTGTTCACTGGCACTTTGGAGTCAAGAGATAAAGCTGTTTCTCCAGAAAATTACAGTCCCATACAAGGATGCACAGCTCTGACAGTAGACTGTGGGCTAGATTTCAGTCCATTCTACAATGGATACCATTGTGTAGGAAATAATCTGTACACTCTTACATAGAAGTATAGAACTAAAGGCCCTCCTACAATTCTTCCCATAGCCAACTTCAAGTATATGGAATCACATGGGTAGGAAAGAACTTCATGTGTTCTAGAAACTATGAGACCAGTGGCAGGCAGAGGTTAGATCACATAAGGTCTTACATGGTAGAATAAGAAGTTTGTATCTTATTTAATCTGTGAGAATCCCAGTGAAGGTTTTTAGTAGAATTAGTGAAAGAATCTGAGTTATATTTTAAGAAAATCACTCTGGTTACTGTTCAGAAAATCTACTGGAGGGGCTTCCTCCAAGATTAGCAACACTTATCCCATCTGCAACCTTAATTCCCCTTTGCCATGTAACCTAACACATTCACAGGATTACAGGGATGAAGATGTGGACATCTTGGGGAGGGGACATTATTTTGCCTACCACAGTGATTGTAACAATAGCAAATGGATAGACTTCAAAATGTGTAAGGAGGCAAATGGAGAAACAGTGGTCAGATGAAGAGTAAAAAAGTGGTAGGATTAATGGGTTGAAGAAGTAATCTGATGGGATTGAAGAACTGTAGCACTATATTGCAAAATTTCTTTTTTAATATTTTTATTATGTGTTTTTCACTACCATTTAATCCCCTTATACCCCACTCCCAGCAATCCCCACACTGTTGTCCATGTCCCTGAGTCCTTTTTCATTTTTGTTCAATCTCTCCACCCCCTAACTCACCCCCGCTTAGCTGTCATTCTGCTTTCTATCCATAAGTCTGTCTCTGTTTTCCTTGTTAGTTCATTTTGTTCATTAGATTTCACATTCACTTAGCATAATCTTCTCCAGGTCCATCGATACTGTCTCAAAGGGTAAAATTTTCTTCTTTTTTACAGCCAAGTAGTATTCCATGTGTAAATGTCCCATAGTTGTTTTATCCACTCATCTATTGATGGGCACTTGGGCTGCTTCCATATCTTGGTGATTGTAAATAACCCTGCAATGAAAACAGGGGTGCTTATGTTCTTTTGAATTAGTGTTTTGGGTTCCTTTGGATATATTCCCAGAAGTGGGATCTCTGGGTCAAAAAGCAGATCCATTTTTAATTTTTTGAGATATCTCCATACTGCTTTCCACAGTGGCTGCACCAATCTGTATTGTGCAGTACAGAGTGTGCAAATACTATTCCAATAGTGCAAAAGGGTTCCCCTCTCTCCACATCCTTGCCAGTTCTTGTTGTTTGTTGATTTATTGATGGTAGCCATTCTGACAGGTGAGAGATGGTATCTCATTGTGGTTTTAATTTGCGTTTCTCTGATGACTGGAGTAGGAAATTTTAAAAAGGTGCAATTTCTGGTGATGAAACAGTCTAGTGTGGATCATGTCATAGACGTGACTATCTGATGTAAGGTTGCAGAAAATGCCAAACAAAGAAGTCAATGGCAGTGAAAGTCTAGGGTGTGAAATATGCAGTCCATGTGAATGTTAAAATCACCAAAAATAATGAATAAGCTGTAGCTTAGGAAGGACAACTGAGCCTGGAAGAAAAAACATAAACCCCAGAAGTTGGACAAGCTTTTAAGTGCAAAGAGGCCCTTGTTGGTGTCAACTCACCCAGGACCAGGGCCCGGCAGGGCTGCAGTTCCTGCTCAAAAGGAAGGAAGGAGCCCTGACATTGCACCCCATTCCCAGGGGCTAAGCTCCCAGTCACAGGCCCTGTGCAGTGACCCCTTGAGACATAGGAGGCAAGGTCAAGTTCTGAGAGATGGTCCCCTGCTCCTCCTGTGGCTTCCAAAAACAGCAGGAGGCACTCAACTTGAGGACCCTGTGCTCTTGACCCCAGGGTCTTAGATCCTGTAGGAAGATGGCACCACTGTGTGAGTGCTTCTCTTTGGGGAGCACCCACAGCCCAGACAACAACAAGCCTAGTCACTCCCAGTGGTGTGGGGGGACAGGGGACAGTTTCGTTCATGGCCAGGGGAGGTAGTGCAGGGCAGTGCAATCCTTCATCATCCCAGGCATCCCAGCATGACAAGCATCACAACCGGCCACAAGGGCAGAAACCTCACTGGAGGCCGGCCATGCAGAGGATCCAAGGAGGGAAGGAAAGAGGCAATGCAAAAGCCCTTTGTAGACAGTCTGCCCTAGGCAGGCAGGAGAGAAACACCATGGCACTGATGGGGATTCCAAAGCCCTGTGATTCTATCACAAACACCTACCTACCCGTGTAAAGACAGCATGGGTACTACAAACTTGAAGGTCTGTATGTTCTCCCACAAAGTTCTTTGGTTTTTGTAAAGGAGCTAACAAATAATGTCCACACATATCACTGTAATTCAAGAGAGGCTGTGGGGGTGATGGTGGGGGTGGGGGAACAAATACAGAAAAGAAGTCTTCCTGGAGGCAATGAATCTGAGGCAGGCTGTAAAAGAGAGTTTTGGATTGGTCTTGGGGGAGTGACCCCTGCCATGCTGATATTAAATGGTAATCTCTTCAGGTTGCTGTAGCCTTGGGTCTTTTCCTGTCTCACTCTGATCCTGATGACAGGTCTGGAAAGGAAAAAGACTTGGCTGCTTCTGTTGACTGACAGGGGGAAAAGGGAATCTTTCCCTAAGGAAATCTGAAATCCTAAATTGTGCTAACTTCCTGGCTTTGATACCAATCAGAAGTCATAGGTAGCCCTGGCTGGTGTAGCTCAGTGGATTGAGCGCGGGCTGTGAACCAAAGGGTCACTGTTTCGATTCCCAGTCAGGGCACATGCCTCGGTTGCACACCAGGTCCCCAGTGGGGGCCATGTGAGAGGCAACCACATGTTGATGTTTCTCTCCCTCTCTCCTTCCCTTTCCCTCTCTCTAAAAATAAATAAATAAAATATTAAAAAAAGAAGTCATAGATAGATGACTGGATATGGAGGTCAGGCACCAACTGCACACCAGAGATACAGAATGGGACCTCCTGGATGAATCTGCAACTCTGGACAGCCTCAGGCAAATGACTGAGGCCCTGGTGACTGTTCTATAGACTTCTGGGCCACATACTTGTCATAAAGAAAGCTCCAGGGTCACAGCTGGAAGGAGAATCTCCCTCAGTTTTGCTTCAGGTATTTTCCTGGAGGAACACCCACTTTTTCCTTTCTTCTTTGTTTGATGGTACCAACTAGTTCGACCTCCCAGGGACTTAGAGCCAACTCCAACCACCTAGGGAGGTAACTTGCTTCCTCTGTGAAAGAACCATCTCCTCTGGGGTCTTCTTCATGCTCATCATTTCATAGCAGTAGTTTTTCATGAAAACAGTTTTCTGCATGGCAAACCCAGTACCCAGTTTGGTCTCCCTGCACAAATAAGAGGCTTCAGGTGCAAACTTCTTTACCAGAAACATCATGCTTAACAGCAGCCATCATGTTGTTTTTCAGTCCTGTTGATAACTGGAAGGGACAACTGGAGAGGAAATGACTGAATATAAATACAGTCTTGGCAGGTATATTAGAACACCAACACTGTGCGCAGCTTGAAGGGCCTGGCTTCCACAGGTTTTAGCCAACCCCTCGAAAGGGGCATAAGAATGTCCTGGCGGGGTAGCTCAGTTGGTTAGAGTGTCATCCCACACACCAAAAGGTTATAGGTTCAATCCCTGGTCAGGGCTCATACCTGGGTTGCATGTTCGATCACCTGTCACGATGCATACAGAAGGCAACCAATCAATGTTTCTCTCTCACATGTCTGTCTACTCCTTTCTATAAAATCAATACAAAATATCCTTGGGTGAGGATTTAAAAAGGGGGCACAAGAATGATGATGGGAAGACACTAGGATGGGGACCATGGGAAGTTTTACCATTTTTAGTTTCATGTGTGAAACAAACAGATACAAATGACAGTTCCAATGGGACATGGCATTGGTACATTAGAAGGTGCCCAGTAAATTTGGTAGATGTGTAAATGCATGATTTAATGAATACAGTTGATCGGTTGGGATAGAACATGAAGAGGATGGTAGGGAAAGGGAATGGTGGCACAAAGAAGAATATGTGTTTATACAGGAGGCAGAAGACTTTCTTCCTAATAATGATTAGTAATAATGATTAATTATTAGTAGTACTAATTATTGCCTCAGTCTATTTCCCAAGCCCATTTGCCACTCTGCCCAAGCTGGAGACTTTTCATTCCCTGGACAATTACTTACACATACACACACACATCCCTTCCACTGTACATTCTCTTTCCATTACCTGCAGTGCACCCCCACCTTTCCCCTGCCCTGCCATCCTTCATTGCTAGGCAAACTCCTAGTAATACCTTAGGATCCAGGTGAAATGCCTGTTCTTGAGCACCTTCCCAAACACCAATCCACTTCTTCCCTACTCCCAGTTAATCATTCTCTCTCCATGTCACAGCACTTTGTGTTCATTCCTGTTTTAGCACTTGACATCTTTGTCATCATTGTCTACATGTCTGTCTAACCCTCTAGATCATGAACTAGAACAAGTCATGAGTGTTAAGGCATCTATGAGTAGGCACTCACTAGCACAACTCCAGACATATAGTAGGTAGTCAATACATGCTTGTTGAATGGGTGAATGACTAGGATCTGCAGTGTATGTCCTGCAGTTTCATGAGTCAACAGATATTATTAAAATTGCTAGGTTGTTGTTTAGTTGAGGAGTCAGTACTCAGTTGTTTTTTTTACATTGTGTTTTTGGGACTCTTTTAATATATGGCTTTTATGAAGGGCAGAGTCTATAGTACTGGGTTTTTTTGAACAAGTCCATAGAACTATTGCCACACTTCTTATGTTTGATCATAAGAGGTAGAGAAACTCTTTGATTTATTGGAAGCAGTAAAGTGGTATACTCACTCATGAATAAAATACTTATTTTTGCTAGCTAGACTTATTGACAGTAAAATATCAATATCACCAAGAGAAATTGCATAAACCACTATATAAAGGCTCAAATATCCCTCATGCATTTCTACCAATTGTGGATATTTATTACCAAATATTTTGACAATGGTTTGTCCATGTTCCTTGAATGTCTTTGATTTAGCTGTCACAGAGATTTGACTTTGGTGGTGTTAAGAGATGTAGTGGTTTATTGTTAAATTGGGGAGAGGAGTTAGGAACTTACTTGGAGGTAGTGGGGACTTCAAATGAAAGATCACTTTTCATTGTATGGACTAAGGTGCTGTTTTAGTGTTATGTTGGTACTATTGTTCCTTATGTAAATTAGCCACTTGCTGCCTCAGCTCTGATATGGTGAGTCACAGTAATTTTGGTGATTTCATGGCGATAATTTTTTTATTTTTATTGAATTTATTGGGGTGACATTGGTTAATAAAATAATATGGGTTTCAGGTGTACAATTCTATAACACATCATCTGCATATTGTATTGTGTGTTCACTGCCCAAAGACAAGTCTCCATTCATGACCATTTACCTCCACTTTATCCTTTCTACCTCTCCCTACCTCCTTTCCCTCTGGTAATCACCATAATATTGTCTGTGTCTCTGTAGTTTTATTTTTTCATTTTTGCTTAATCTTATCACATTTTTCACCCAGTTCCCCAAACCTCCTTCCCTCTGGCAGCTGTCAGTCTGTTCTCTGCATTTATGAGTCTGTTTCTATTCTGTTTGTTAGTTTATTTTGTTCATTGAATCCCACATGCAAATGAAATCATATGATATTTGTCTTTCTCTAACTGGCTTATTTCAATAAAGTATTGTAAGTTGTATTTCTTATTGTGTTTCTGTAGTGTCAGTTGTTACTTTTCCTCTTTTGTTTCTGATTTGATTTATTTGGGTCCTTTCTCTCTCTCTCTCTCTCTCTCTCTCTCTCTCTCTCTCTTTTTCTTTTGATGGGTTTCATTAAAGATTTGTTAGTATTGTTTACCTTTTCAAAGAACCAGCTCTTATTTTCATTGATCTTTTGTATTTTTTAGACTCTGCTTTATTTATTTCTTCTCTGATCTTTATTATTTGATTTCCTCTACTCATTTTGAGCTTTGTGTGTTGTTCTTTTTCTAGTACCTTTAAGTGTAAAGATAGATTGTTTATTTCAAGTGTTTCTTGTTTCTTGAGGTAGGCCCGTAATGCTATGAATTTCTCTCTTAGGACTACTTTCATGTTCCATATATTTTGGGTTGTTGTGCTCTCACTTTCATTCATTTCAAGTATCTTTTTATTTCTTTCTTGATCTAATTGTTAATCCATTCACTATTTAGTAACATGTTATTTAGCCTCCATGTCTTTGTGTGTTTCTCAGTTTTTTTTCCTTGTAATTGATTTCTAGTTCCATAGCATTGTGGTCAGAAAAGATGTTTGATATGATTTCAATCTTCTTAAATTTGTCGAGACTTGTTTTGTGTCCTAATCTGTGGTTTATCCTAGAAAATGCTCCATGTGCACTTGAAAAGAATGTATATTCTGCTGCTTTGGTGTGAATTACTCTGAAGATATTAATTAAATCCATCAGATGTAGTTTGTCATTTAAGTTATAGCCATATTTTTCATTTGCAGCCTCCTAATGAGCTCTTTCTTGGGATGCCAAGTGGCAGAGCTATGGGTTTTCCTCAAGAAATCTGAGAGATATAGTCAGACAGCCAATTAGAATTTTTACATACTTAGGAGAACTTTGAATCTCAATATGTGCCTGACAATGTCCTAGTAATACTTTTACTAACAAAACATGTCAAAAATTCATACTTGTCATCCCAGGAATTTTATAGTGACAGGAGTAAGAAGACCAGTACTGAAAGGTTGGTGACTGATGAGTTTGAAGAGACCAAAGACTTAGTATCTATGAACAGTCTACATGGAACTACTTTGGGGAGAATAGTTTGGAATAAGTTGAAAAAACACTTAGTATAACCTGAAGTGGAATCTGATAAGAGGTGTTCCAAATGATGGTAAAAATACGTATGAAGTAGAAAATGGGTTTGTGAACAAATACACAAAACTTATGAAAATGTAAGGTATTTAACTATCATGATTATTCATTATATTCTTTATCAGCAGTTGCACTGCAGACAATAGTTGAATCTCTCATGTGTTATTCAGCTAATAGTATCAATGGGGAACTTCATTCACTCTCATTAACTTAACTATCACAGTTCTGTGTACTTTTGTCAGAAATAGAAGCTGGGTATTCTCACTTGCTCTATCACAGAGCAATTCTATTGCTTCACAGTGGTAAATGTGTGTGTGTGTGTGCGCGCGCGCGCGCGTGCGCATGTGTGTGTGATTTTTTTAGCTCAAGGTGGAGACTGATTTATTTTGATTCACAAAATCTCCTTCAAATGTTATTCAACACTGAATGGCTTTGAAAATAAGCTTTTGTTGTAGGTTTGATAATATTTCTTAATCAATTCAATGCCCAATTACAATGCAAACAGTGGTTACATACAAAGCTTATACTATGGTAGAGTCATTTCAATGACAACAAAAATCATTCAAATTAAAGTACTATCTGGCTGATGTATATGCTTCTCGTGCTGTCAGAAGTTAAAATAAGGAGCAAGATCTCTATTCCCATGTAGATTTCCAGCAAATACAGATCAAAGTTCAGACAACACTTCCAGCAGTTTTTTCAGACCTCTATGAAAGTGCAGAGGAAATTTCCATATTTCACAACCACCTAACTGTGCAATTGAGGAGCTTCCAAATGAACTCCAGTTGGAAGTGATTAAATCTATAAGGTAATGACCTGTTAAGAGGCAAATATCAAGAAGAAGATGTAACAGAACTGTATAAATGACATTCAAGAGATGAATATGCTCAGTTAAAATCATATGCTTGCCCTGACTGGTGTAGCTCAGTGGATTGAGTGTGGACCTGTGAATCAAAGGGTCACTGGTTCAATTTCCAGTCAGGGCACATGCCTGGGTTGTGGGCCAGGTCCCCAGTAGGGGGCACTTGAGAGGCAACCACACATTGATGTTTCTCTCCCTCTCTTCTTCCCCTCTCTCATAAATAAATAAATACAATCTTTAAAAAAAATCTGCATTATCTTAAAAAAATCATACACTTGTGTTAAGTGAAATAAGTCAGTAAGAAAAAGACAAATACCATATGATTTCATTTACATGTGGAATCTAAAATACAAAATAAACAAACAAAAAAATAGAAACAGACTCATAGATACAGAGAATAAACTGATGATTGCCAAAGGCAAGGGTTTTTGAGGACTGGGTGAAAAGGTGAAGGGATTAAAATTGGTAGTTACAGAACAGTCATGGGGATGTAAAGTGCAGCATAGGAATTGTAGTCAATAATATTTTAATAATCATGTATGGTGCTAGGTGGGTATTGGAAATATTGGGAAGAACACTTTGTAAAGTATATTTTACATGATCTAACCCTATGCTGTGCACCTGAAACTAATAAAAATAATATTTAATATAAACTATAATTGAGAAATAAAATATAAAAAAACATATGCATGTGGATTGATGTCAGTTTTTGGAAGTATCTATCTGATGGATTGATATCAATATTTTCCAATATCTGTGTGAAAAGATATTTGCAAGATAAACTATGGAAGCCCCTTCTACATGGTGATGTAGAACTAGCGCTGTGGTCTAGAAACAGGCTGCAGCCTCAACCATATTAGCAGCCTTCCCCAGCTTCCCAACCATGGACCCTCACAGAGTGAGGGACCTTTGGGCCATAGTGAACAATCTATAAGCAGAATGCAAGCATTCTGCACACTGAGGAAACGTCTTCCTAAGGGAGTTGGTGAAGAGCATGTGGGGGAGGGTGCTGGTAAAATACCACCTGCTACTCATAAAACTAAATCAGAAGAAAATATCAGGGAAGAAAAAACAGATTGTAAGGTGGTAGAGCAGAACATAAAGACAGAAGAATCATTAAGTGAGGAAAGTGATATGGAAACTGACAATGAAAGTGTAATTGAACCAGACACTGATTCATTGCAAAAATGGGAGATGAAAATATAGACATAACAGAAAATATGATGGATTGGGAAAATAATTTTTTAAAAAGTGACTGCCATTGATACCCTAAATGATGGTGAACTACAGAAAGCCATTGACTTGTTCACAGATGCTATCAAGCTGAATCTTCACTTGGCCATTCTGTAAGCCAAGAGAGCCAGTGTCTTCATCAAATTAAAGAAGCCAAATGCTGCCATCCAAGACTGTGACAGAACTATTGGAAAAAATCCTGATTCAGCTCAGCCTTACAAGTGACGAGGGAAAACACACAGACTTCTGGGCCATTGGGAAGAAGCAGCCCATGATCTTGACCTTGCATATAATTGGATTATAATGAAGATGCTGGGGCTTCCGGCCAAGATGGAGGCATAGGTAGTTGCATTGGGCCTCCTCGCACAACCAAAACTAAGGACAACAAAAATTGAGAAACAAGAAACAACCAGAACAGAGAGAAATGAACCAAATGGAAGTCTGACTACCGTACAACCAGACCGGTAAGGAGGAGCGGAGTCAGAGACCTACGGACAGGGGTCCCGGCGGGAAGGAGCTGTGGCTGGCGGGCGAGCACGGCGCAGACCACAGTTGGCGGACCCCAGAAGCGCAGGGGCGGCTGACGGACCCGGTGGCAGGCCCTGGGCGCAGGAGGCAATGAGCAGGCCCAGTGAGGTGCGCAAGGCAGGTGGCTGGCCGCAGCTACACATTCGTGCGCAAACTAAGCGAAAATGGGCAGCGACCCAGACCGCGCAACCCAGGGACCCAGTGCTGGGAAACAAAGTCTAAGAGCACCGACTGAAAACACCTGTGGGAGCTGAGGCCGGGAGATTCTCTCAGCCTCACAGGAGGCTCCTCAGGGAAACCCACAGAGTCCGAGAAAGTACACAAGACCACCCACCCGGGAGCCAGCACTGGAAGGGCCCAATTTGCTTGTGGGAGGCAGCATGGGAGACTGGAGTCCTAGAGAGAGCGGAGCAGGTGCCATTGTTCCCTCTCGGACCCCACCCCCACATACAATGTCACAACCCAGCGAGTGGGGTGCCCCGCCCTGGTGAACACCTAAGGCTCCGCCGCCCATACTTAACACCTGCAACCAGACCAAAGGAAAATAAAAAATAAAAAAGATGGCTTAAACAGAATTGAAAGCCCTAGAACCAACTTTTTTTTTAAGTGACCAAGAGATAGCCAACCTGTCAGATGCACAGTTCAAAGCACTGGTGATCAGGATGCTCACAGAATTGATTGACTTTGGTCAGAAATTAGATGAACAAATGCAGACTACAATAAGAGAAATGAAGGAAAACGCACAGGGAACCAATAGTGATGGGAAGAAAACTGGGACTCAAATCAATGGAGTGGACCAGAAGGAAGAAAGGAACAACCAAACAGAAAAGAATGAAGAAACAAGAATTCAAAAAAATGAGGAGAAGCTTAGGGACCTCCAGGACATCTTTAAATGTTCCAACATCCGAATTATAGGGGTACCAGAAGGGGAAGAGGAAGAGCAAGAAATGGAACACTTATTTGAATACGTAATGAAGGAGAACTTCCCCAATCTGGCAAGGGAAATAGACTTCCAGGAAGTCCAGGAAGCTCAGAGGGTCCCAAAGAGGTTGGACCCAAGGAGGAACACGCCAAGGCACATCATAATTACATTAGCCAACGTAAAAATGAAGGAGAGAATCCTAAAAGCAGCAAGAGATAAGGGGACAGTTACCTACAAAGGAGTTCCCATCAGAATGTCAGCTGATTTCTCAAAAGAGACCTTGCAGGCAAGAAGGGGCTGGAAAGAAGTATTCCAAGTCATGAAAGGCAAGGACCTACATCCCAGATTGCTCTATCTAGCAAAGCTTTTATTTAGAATGGAAGGGCAGATAAAGTGCTTCTCAGATAAGGTCAAGTTCAAGGAGTTCATCATCACCAAGCCCTTATTTTATGAAATGTTAAAGGGACCTACCTAAGAAAATGAAGATTAAAAATATGAACAGTAAAAAAAGACTTCAAACTCACAGTTAGTAACAACCATACCTAAAACAAAAGCAAACTAAGCAAACAACTAGAACAGGAACAGAACCACAGAAATGGAGATCACATGGAGGATTAGCAACAGGGAAGGGGGAGGAAGAGAGAGGGGGAAAAGATATAGAGAATAAGTAGCATAGACAATGGGTAGAAAATAGACAGAGGGAGGGCAAAAATAGTATGGGAAATGTAGAAGCTAAAGAATTTATGACACATGGACATGAACTAAAGGGGGGAATGTGGGTGGGAGGGGTTGGGCAGGGTGGAGGGGAGTGAAGGGGGGAAATGGGACAACTGTAACAGCATAATCAATAAAAAAAAAACATGCTAGTGCAGTGGTGACAGAAGTTCAACCAAGGGTCCCCAAAACTGCAGAACATCAGAGTAAGTATGGGCGGAAATGAAAAGGGCAAGAGATCAAAGAATGGAAAGGGTTAAGAAGACTCCTGATAAAAGGAGAGGGACAAGAGGGAGGAAGAAGCCAGAGGACAACCAGGAACTCAGTGTAACTCTTTTCTGGGTGCTTTCCTAGGAGAATGACTCGTAGTTTTCCTGGAGGAATGCCTAAAATGGAAGGAGGCATACCTGAATGGCAGGAATGCCTGGGCTCCATGAAAATTCTTAGTGATCTAGAGGTTCTTGAATCCATGCAGGATCCAGAAGTTATGGTAGCTTTCCAGGATGTGTCCCAGTCAATCCTCCTTCTCCAAACACTGCACCACCAGTAGCAACAGCCATGTCTTTAAGGTGTTTCTTTCTATTGCCACCAAAACCTGGAGGTTTGACTGTTGCAACCAACTTTTAGTCTATTCAGACCAAGTGTACTTAGAGTTTCTCCATCAACATCTTCGGTAATTATGACCAAGGACTTATAATGAACATTGGCAATTTCAAGATCAAGGTCAGTGGACTGAACACTAGAAATTTTCTTTTTACTCAATAGAACATAAGTATTTTTAAATTTATACTTCTGACCTTCTGCTGTATTAATAAAGTATGGAGAAATATAACCTCAAACTTCATGCCTTCAATAATTTCTAATTCGTCATTCAGTGTTTTCCCATCCTTTACTGTGGTGATGCCCTTTCTTCCAACCATTTCCATTACATTGGAAATTATGTTGCTAATTTCTTTGTCTCCATTTGCAGAAATTGTAGCAAGCTGAATTATTTCTTCAGGCGTTGTCACAGATTTAGACTGCTTCTTATATTCCAAAATTACAGCATCAAGAGCTAACATTACACCTCTCCTGATTTCCACTGGATTAGCACCTTTGCTAAGCTTCTCAAAGCCTTCCTTGGCAAAAGAGCGTGCCAGTACAGTAGTAGTGGTGCCAGCCCCAACCTCTTTATTTGTATTGTTGGCAACATCTTGAACATTTCAGCATCAATATTTTTACATTTGTTTTTTAAATCAGTGGACTTTGCAATGATCACACCATTTTTTTTTTTACATTAGGACTTCCCAAATTCTGTTCAATAATCACCGTTTTTCCCTTTGGCCCCATAGTTATGGCTACAGCATCAACTAAATAAACGTCTATAGCACTGAGACTCAGGCATCTGCACCAAATTTTACATCTTTGGAATAAGCCCGAGTGAGATGAAGAGCCAGTGCCCTGGACACTGGTCTAATCTGGTAAAGGACTATGTGTAATGGAAGCATTTCTGCAGAGCAGTGACAGGGTGTGCCAACAGTGAGGCAGTCTTTTCGTGGTGAGTGAGGAGATGGGGTGATTTTTACAATGCTGTAGTAGAGTTGGATTACTTAGCTCTGTTCTTATTTGATATATAAAATAAATGGTTCATATTAATTCCACACAGGACGAATAAGAGAATAGTTTTATTTTTATATTTCTATGTTTATTTTTTAAGTATTTTACTTATTTATTGTTATGGGAAGGGAGAGAGAAAGAGATGGAGAGAAACATCAACGTGTGATTGCCTCTCATGTGCTCCCCACTGGGGACCTGGCCCACAACCCAAGCATGTGTCCTGACTGGGAATCAAACCAGTGACCCTTTGGTTTGCAGGTCAGTGCTCAATCCACTGAACCACACCAGCCAGGGCATATTTCTGTGTTTAAAATTACCTTTCCTGGTTAGAAAATGCCCATCTCTGTCAGCTTTCTACTTGTTTTCACATTTTCCCCCTTATTCTTCTTGGGCTAAACATAGTCCCTTTTCACTAACAATGTCAGTGCTATCATCATTCACAGCATAATTGTGCCAGCATATTTAATGCTGGGTTTGATTGCATACATAATACATATAGTGACTATGTAGGGTAATATGGTAACAGCTGCAGTTTGTTACTTGGGCAAGAGATTTCATATTTAAGTGTTAGATTTCTAATTTGGTGAAATCATATGAAAAGTTGTTGGAGGAAGTGATTCTCTCTGATGTTTGGTCTTCAACTTAGGAAATACCAACTGAAGTTCCGGCCAAGATAGAGGCATAGGCAGTCACATTGTGCTCCCTCGCACAACCAAAACTAAAGACAACAAAAATTGAGAAACAATAAACAACCAGAACAGAGAGAAATTAATTGAACAGAAGTCCAGCTCCAGTACATCCAGACCGGTAAGGAGTGGTGGAGTCGGAGGCCTGCGGAGAGGGGTCGAGGGGTCCCGGCGGGAAGAAGCGCTGGCTGGCAGGTGCGGGCGCTCAGGGCGCAGATGGCAGCGGACGGTCCCGTGGCAGATGCTGGGCGCGGGAGGCGGCTAGCAGACCCAGTGAGGGGCGCAAGGCAGCTGGCTGTCCACAGCCAGCCACACGTTTGCACACAAACCAAGCGAAAACGGGCAGCACCTCCGTGTTTCAAAGCTTAAGAGCCCCGTCTGGGAACTGAGGCCGGGAGACTCTCTCAGCCTCACAGGAGACTTCTCGGGGAAGCCCACAGAGTCCGAGAAAGTGCACAAGCCCACCGCCTGGGAGCCAGCACCTGAAGGGCCCAATTTGCTTGTGGGAGGCCGTGGAGGGGACGGAAGTCCTAGAGAGAGCGGAGCAGGCGCCATTGTTCCCTCTCAGACCCCGCCCCCACATACAACGTCACAACCCAGCGACTGGGGTGCCCCGCCCCGTGAACACCTAAGGCTCCGCCAGCGTTATGAAACAGCCGCAACCAAACCAAAGGAAAATTAAAAAGATGGCTCAAACAGATTTGAAAGCTCCAGAACCAATTTTTTTAAGTGACCAAGAGATTGCCAAATTACCAGATGCACAGTTCAAAGCACTGGTGATCAGGAAGCTCACAGAATTGGTTGACTTTGGACATAAATTAGATGAACAAATGCAGGCTACAATAAGAGAAATGAAGGAAAACGCACAGGGAACCAATAGTGAGGGGAAGAAAACTGGGACTCAAATCA